>JARCZZ010016116.1:0-12107 GCA_030323915.1 Brotogeris chrysoptera | reverse complement strand
TGGAAACCTCAAGTCTCTGTCAATAGATAGAACTTCTGTTTGTGAACATTTTACAATATGTAAAATTGTATCAGACACGCCTTATGTGGTTTATTCTATAGAGTTTATGGATTCAAATGCTAATATTACTTAACGAATCATTGCCTGGGAACAATCCACAATTATTGTGGAGTCCCCAGTGTGTAGGCAGAAAAGCAGTTCAATTCAGCAGTGGTAATTTGGTGGTTTGAATGACTCATTGAAACTTGTGTAGGTTAGTTAAAATGGTCACTTCTTTAATGGTTAAGTGTAGGACAGAGGCTCCATGCCAAGAACTCAACATCTCTTCATGAAGAGATTCATTATTAATGAACTATTAGGCTTTTTCATTTTGATACATTATTATGCTTTTATTTGCCCAAACAGAAAATGTGACTCTAATGAGTCATTTTAAAGTAAATAGTTAGAGCACTAAGAAATCTGCTTACATTCTTAGATGTGTGGTGATATTCCACCTAGCCATGTCTGAACACTAATAGAAACATTCCCTAAGGATTATATTTGAACTGCAGTAACTTTTTCTCCCACTGTTTGCTTGCTGCAAGAGTAGCCTCATAATCAGCTCTTTAAATTATTTCTGCTGCTGCTAATCTGTTTTAGAGAGCAATACAAGTATGAAACAAATCCTTTCAAATATTTTAGGGTTTTTTTAAGAAAATAAAATAATAAAAATCCTTAAATACCAAAGTACTGAAGCAGCTTCACAAGCTGCCTAAATTACACAATTCTTGCACAGTGATTCATGGCCATTTTCTTTCTGGGGTAATAAATTTAAACATAATTAAAATTGCACAGTAAGCACCTCATTTGATTGGGATTAAAGTGAATCCCTTTCCCCTGAAGAATTGTAGTGACTTAATAGACTTGTACTTGCCACCATCAAGGTTGTGTAGTGGGTAAGTATTAGTTCTTACTTCCTTTACCATTTCTTTTAAGGTAAGTGAAAACGAAAAAATATTACAACTTTCTTGTATGAGTGAGCTATTAAGTCTATGCCACTTTAAACTCAGTAATAAACAGGCTGTTTAATCTGCATCTTGACCTCTATAATGTCAAAAGCAGGTGCTAGGGAAGAGCACAGAAACAAAGCAATTGCATCTTATGCTTCCTTCCAGATAGGGACACAAGTACTCTCCCAGTCCTCACACTCAAGGACATCCTGAACCAGGTGTTTCTCTGTATGTGGTAACTGTCAGTAGTTATCTGTGAACATGGATAACTTCCTCCTGAATCCTTGGCAGATTCTAGCCTGTGCAATTCTCTGTTGTAAGTAGATCTGCAACCTAGCTGCATATTGCATAAAAACTACAGCTTCTTTGTATTTATTTCAACTTGCCAGTGGCCAGCTTATTCGATGCTCCGTAATATCTACCCTTCTGTGGACTCATTGTTTTTGGAAACCTTTATATTCCCCACAGGCACCTCTTACCAGCCTGAAGAACCACAGCTTTATTTTTCCTTTTACAGGTTCTGTATCTTGATTACCTTTGTTGCTTTTCTGTCAATCATTTTCAGATAGGGGAGTACAAAAGCTGCATGTAATACTCAAGGTGTGGGTGCACAAGTACATAGAACAGTGTAATAATGTTGACTGTTTTCTGTCCCTCTGTTCACTAAATCTTAACACTCACTTTGCCCTTTTGACAGCTACTATGCACTGACCTGGTGATTTAATGGATCTAGCTGCTGTAACACCAGTATCTTACTCATTACCATTAATGGTTCAAATTATTTCTGGGTTTTGGTTGGTTTTTTTCTTTCCTATGCATCACTTTACAGTTATCAGTGCAGAAAGTAATCTGTTTACTGGTGATTATTTTTCCAGTTCAAATCAAGAGCACCATTAGTCTGATGCACTGACAAAGCAGTAGTAAGGAAAGATATAAGGAAAAAAAAACCCTAGGCTCTCCATCACTGTATGGTGCATAAGTGGTTGGAAAGACTAAATTCTGATCATTTAGTGGCAAGAGATGGCAAAAACTGTGGAAGAGTTTAATGGTAAAACTGTTCACAAGTTTAGAACTGAATTTTTAGGAGGTAATTGTTATATTTTCTCTATTCTTGTTAATGGATGTTAAAGTCTGCAGTGATTTCTAAGCAAATCCTTTTGCAAATATTCATTACTTGTCATTATAAAACCTGTGTAGAAGACAGAAAGTAATCCTGGGTTGAATGCTTGAAGGAAAACGTGGAAGTTGCCTTGACCTAGATGAGTGTATATTGCCTCAGTCCATAGACTGTCCTTTATGCTTTGGTACTTTAGATGAAAATCTGCTTGATACTACAATGATATTGGCTCTAGTTCATGAGCCATATCAAATTTAGCTGCAGTATTTGCTACTTCATCCCACTACTCTCTGACTACTTTCCTGGAGCCTACTGCTTTAATGGCAGAAGCAGTACATCAGATATTTCAGCCTGTTGTTTTTATCTGCCCTATCATCCATTGGAGTTTGTTAGTAAGTCATCAGTTTTAAATCTGACAGGGTCTGGGAAAACCATTGCAGCCTTCAAATCCTTAATGGTATACAGCAAGGTGTTTAACCTTCTTTGTTTTCTGATTTTTTTTCCATCAAATACGTTACTTCAAAAGTATACATTTCCTCCTTCTACAGCCATGAAGTTTCCTATGGAAAAAAAAGGTAATTAAATGGAAGTGGGGAGAGAACTACCTTAGAATTGCTATCTTTCGAATCTTAGACTCAATGTCACAGACTGCACAGGGAAAACTGACTCAGATGTTTCCAGGTACCTTTTGTGCTTTGGTTTTACTTCTTCCACTCCCATTTGCAAGACAGCATTTCCAGTCCTCCATTGTCCATAAATACAAAAGAAATAAAATGTTTGTTAGTTCTTTCTAGGAGAGATCACTCTAGTCTGCAGTACTCCAGTTTTAAGGTCTGAAAACCAGGAAGTTTTAAAATCACTCTTTTGTACAGGAGTTCTTTGAAGATGGCTTTGTGGAGTTGAATTGCCACTCAAGGTGTGCTAACTTGCAAAGATGGGATTAGTACAGAACAATATTTATTAAAAGGGATGTGGAGTAATCAAGAGTATCACAGCTGAGGGAGAATCAAAATGTAGAACACTCAGGACTGGTCTCAGGGCAGTAAACAAGAACATCATGTGATTGTTGATTTTGTGTATGTCTGTCAGTCCTGGTGGTTTTGATTGCCTCAATATTCTTTAAAGCATTCCTCTGGAAGTTACTGTGTAAGTCTGGCTTGTCAGAAGGAAAACAAGCAGTGAAATGTTTGTTTCATTTAAATGGAAAAATTGAAGTCCCTCTTGGCTCTTGTGTACCATTGTTGGCTTCAGGCTGGTACTGAAAGTTCCCTTTGGATCCTAACCAAGAACTGTGGAAAACATGTTGCCCAGGGTGGAGCTCTGAAGTCCACTGCCACCTTTATGCACAAGCATTTGTGTGATAAGCACTTTCTTAGCAGGAAATATTACAAACACTCACTAGGGAAAGCAAATGATGTGAGCTTTTGTTTTGGACTGGAGTCCAATTCTCTTCAAGCGTCTGAGTTTTGGTTTTTATCAATCAGAAGGTGGCAGAATTAGAGAAACACAACAAAGGTCAAATATATCCAAAGCAGATGAGATCTTTTGCTGAAGTGTTCACAATTTCGTGGCAGTCCTGGGTCTGACAGAGAGTAGAGAATGTGGGCTTCCCAGTCACTGCTGCTATGTGACAGAATAACTTATTTCTTCTGCCCCCTCAAGGCAGTTGTGTCTGCTGGGTAGCTACCCTGGCACTTGTTCCTTTGACTTGCATATTACAGGTAGTATGAGTCATGTATCTGGGCAATATGTAAGATCTAAATAATAAGAGAGTTGACTAGTAATTATCATAAGAAGCATTTAGCAGTCACTGCGTGATATTCTCAATGGGCTGAAGGCTCAGAAGACATCCTTGAAATCAGAATTGCAACCAAGCTTTCTCTAGAGAGCCTTCATTTAGGAATCTGTGGCCAAGCCTAATCATACCTCATGAACTAAACCAAGGTAAATGTACATATAAGCCAGGTCGCAGCAGATTTCCTTCCAGTGCTGGGTTTATTTTCTTAAACGATCTGGGGGTTTTGCATTTCTCAGTTCAATAACATTCCTTCCAAAAGTCAACTTGTTTAAGAACTTTCGGTGACATCTTTGGGTACTCCTTGGTGTTACTTAGGCTACCTACATTAGACAATTACTGTGATATTCTGAGTACTTTTTCTTTTCAAAATCAGTTTTAGTTGAGCTGGCCCTTCCTTTAGTTGACCTTCCTGGCCCCTGCAAAAAGGTAATGCTCACTTACAAAAAGACAAGCTGTCTTTTTAACTGGGTGAAGCACTTGGGTTCACATCTTCTCACTGCTACAGCTTGCCTGCTTTTTCAGGCCCTGTGGTGTTGGTGTCTCTTTCCACTGTTTAGCTCACTGGAATTTACTTTCATTTAATCATTCATTTGCAGCATGTCAGTGGAAAATCGGAGGCACCTGCCACTGAATTGGAAAGAATTCACAGAGACATTCAGCTCTTGCTCTGTTTTTATTTGCTGAAAGAAGTCACCAAGGGGCTCCCAAAATAAGTGTGGCATTAATAATTGTCTCTTGTCTGATCTGAAAGTAGCTGGAATGGGCATGTAAATGGTATTTTCTTTAAACACTGTTGTGGTCAGAGTAGTAATTCAGGACTCAAATAACAGGACTGTAGAATACATGTCATGTTCTTATGCTGTCTTATAGTAGCTGCTGTTAGCAACATGTCTGAATATTTGAAGTTGTAGCTCTTTTAAAAGATGGTTGTGTTCCTAAATGTGTGTGTATTGTGTTCCATATGGCTCTGCAGAACTGTAAGGAAAAGTTACTTTTGGCTCATTTTCAATTGATAAAGAATAGAATAAACAGAGGTGGAGAGAGGGGCATGCCTCCCTTCTGTGGCTTGAGAAGATCTTTTAGGTGAGTGAGGCCGTTACAATAAAGCATTTCAGGAGAGTTAGGAATAAACAGGATTTTAAAGAAGCAGAAGCAAAGGTTACTCTAGCCATTTATCTGAGACCATGTCCCTATTTTTGGAGCACTGCGTAAACAGGTCTAATCAGCACTGAGTATTTTTAATATTAGGAGGTAGTGATTTGTCTTTTATTGTTTTCCTACTTTATGGATATTTTCAATAATTCTGCTTCAAAGGATGGTGGTGAGAAACCATCAGTGCTTTTAAGATACTGTTTTTCTTAATCTGCTGTTACAGCTATTAGAACTAGGTTACCTGCAAAGATCGCACAGAATTAGAGCTAGAGTAGCTTGCAGGACAAAGCTCTAAAGAGATGATGAAGAATCTTCTTCTAAAAAGCGGCATGCACAGGGGTTGAGTATGCTCTGAGATCTGAGATGATGACCTTGGACTCTTGCTGTGTTCCTCTTCTCAGACATAGGCACTGATCAAAATTTCTTCCCCTTATTGTACAGGGTTGCAAACATTTTTATTTTTTTTTTAAATGGAAGAGCATTGTATTTCTTTTTTACCTGAGGCTGCTGTGTTTCCTTCAGGGAAGTCTCTTTTAACTTGAAGTGGCCTTAAAGGATGCTCTCTGCGGTTTTCTTCTGTGCTTTTCCAGTGGTAACTGTCCCGTTGAAGAAACTCAAAAGAGCATTTGGCTACTTGTAGCTGATCACTCTTTGTGGAGCAGGCCACGTCTTGGGAGCTTTTGTTTATATGCTCTCAAATTTGAAAAGCTGCTGCCCTACAGTCTGGTGGCAAAGCTGTTCTTCAGGCTACTCAGGTGTCCTGCAAATCTTAGGAAGGTTCATAAATTAATGGAAACAAGATCTCAACCTTAACTTGTGCTGTAATATAATTCTGCAACTTGATACTTTAGGTGAGAACTGTGGTGTTTTACAGCCTGCAGTTTGCTACGTGCAATACTCCACTGTCTCAATTAATTGCCTTCTAAACAGATCTGGAGGTTGTTCAGTACATTTACACTGCCCATGTTTGGCTGCTTCAGTTAAATTTTTATTGCTTACTAAGTTAATATCCAGGTTTAATTTTATCTATAATTGGGGATACAGGTAACTTTCTAGTACTAGACCAGTTCAGCACTTAATATTGATAGTGGAATCTTCCTTCGGAAGTTTAAGGCTTTAAAGATAGTATCTGTCATTTCACTTGCCAAGATCCTCATGGGTGAAAAGATTTTCTGCTTTTAAAAACATGATCCAGTAGGTTTTTCTGTATTTATACTTGTCAGTAAAATCCATTATCCTATACCCTTAATGGTACTCTGCGAGTATTTGCTATCAGAATAGCACTGTTTCTGGACTGTGTAAAAGTTACATTCTGAAAAATTAATCATTTAAAGACCTGTATGCACATATTGTAAAGCACCGGTGGAATTTCCCAGACATGTCTGCTCTAAAGAGGGAATTATCATCCCCCTAAAGCAGTCTAAGGAAGAGAAAAGCCAAACCACCCTGCAGTTTTTCTCTCTGCCTGTCTGTTGTTTCTCTTTGCAAGATTTTTCTACCTACACATTTCTGTCTCTAATGTTAAGCTAAACTGCCTTCCAGTTTTCCTGCTAGATAGAGGTCTGAACCTCCCTACAGTGTTTAGGTTTCTTTATCCTGATTTTTGGCTGTAGATTGCTCATACCCACAAAAACAGCATTTGCTCATGCATGGGCTGTTGGTATATGGTTACCTGCTTTGCAAATCCACTGTGTGCTGCTTCATGAACATGAAGAAAGGGAAGAGTATTGTTGTTTCAGCTGGTTCCGCTTGCAATGTAGCTGTGTAAGTAGATTAGCTGACATGAGTGTTAAGGGCAGCATAGTTTGAACAATAACTTAATGAACATATCCTTTACATGAGACTTTTTCCTTTCTAAAGCTACTGAATTCTGACTCAGTTTTGCTGGCTCCTGTTGTAGAATATCCCCTCAGCAAACTCTGAGCATAGCACACTCTGTTGAAGGGAAGCTTTCCAACTGCTGCATACAAAACTAAGGGAATCCTGGAAAGGACTGAAAATGACAGGGTGAAGTACAAAAATAGAAAAGAAAGAACTAGCAGGAAAAGAGAGACTGGGAAACAATAGAGGGTAAGCAGTAAATCCAGTTTGCCTTTTGAGTTCAGGAAGGTGTCTTGGAATCTGTATTTCAGGGCACCCACTGGGTGGTCACCAGAGCTCTTTTGAGTGTGTGAAATGAAATGGAAAACAATAGCTCAGCAGCAGTTGCTGTTTTTCCTCTGATGAGGTGTTCCTTGAATTGCCAGCATGACTCCTGCTAGATTTAGTAGAGAATACAGCCAGGCATTTCCTGAAACGACAGCACTACATGGTGCTATTAGAAATGCTAAGTGAAAGGTTCTGCTGTGAATAACAGAGGAAAGGGAATAAGATATGGGACTGTGTCCCACTAAACTGACCCTGCAACAAAAAGGGGAATGAAATGTAGCACAGCTGCACAGTGGCCATCCACCCAGTCTGAATATCCCCATTGCTTTGCACAAATGGATGATAGGAGCCCACAAGATCTCTTTGGAAGAGATGCTTCCTTTTAGAATGGTTAGAAACTGGTGCCAGCATTGTTTGTTTTCGTAACTTGTGGGGTTTTTTTCTCTTTTCCTTGTATTATCTAATAAACTCTAAACTCTATGCTGCTTCATGAAGATGTTTCGCCAGTAAACACAGATATTGTTTGTGGACTTGGCCAATGTCCTGTTCTGACTAGTCTCCATGTATGCATGTACCTGCTTACTCATCTGTTCTACTATCTTCAAATAACCAATAAATGTTTCCTTTTTAGAAAGGGTATCTTGTCTCAACCTTTCAAAGATAACAATACTGTACATGGCACCAAAAGTACTGCATTGACTTGGCAGAAACTACTTAAGAATCGCTCCTCCTCCTCCTCCCTGATTACAGCCCTTAGGAAAAAAATGTGATGAGCCCTCATTTTTTTGTTATTCAGCACATTTTTTGTGGTCTTTTATTTCATTAAACCTCAAACTGTTTTTATTTCCTCCTTGCCTCACCTTCTCCTTTTAGCAGGATGGATGTTAGTGTGCCTCTGGGACAAATGAGCAGGGAAACCCAAAAGGCCATTACTGTGACAGATCAGATTAGTTATTGTATTATTGATATCAAGTCTCATGGGATGCAGTCTGTATTTAGCAACTTGTGCTGGATTTTATCCAGCGTCCAATCACTCATATTAGTTCTATCTTTTTGGTTTTAGAACAAAAAACTTGTACACTGCTGACATCAGTCTTAGAGCCCTCCAGCTGTCCAGAACACTCACCACCTTACATAGACAGGTGTTATGTATACTGTTTATTAATATAGTTATTAAAAAAAAACACCTTCCTGTTTACCTTCAACTTCAGCAATTCCAAGCTTTCTGTAACAAATTAATTTTTGTCCTACATTTGTTTTAAGTTACTTAACATGGCTTATCCATGACTGATCTCCAAAATACCCATTTCATTGGGTTGCATTCTTTCACTTTACTTTCATCCTTTGCTTTGCTTACTCCTTTGCTGTACTTTGCTTGCTGTTA
Source organism: Brotogeris chrysoptera (assembly GCA_030323915.1). Lineage (NCBI taxonomy): Eukaryota > Metazoa > Chordata > Aves > Psittaciformes > Psittacidae > Brotogeris > Brotogeris chrysoptera. Next base: position 3,519 of record JARCZZ010016116.1, on the reverse strand, counting down.
TGCCTTTTTTTGAGATGTCTTCTCTGCAGCTTTGTTCATTCTTGTGGTTCTAGGGTTTCCAGGGTTATTTAAGTGCCTTGTCTGTACATGGTCTTATATGCCAAACTTCATCCTTTTCTGGTAGAAGGGACAGAATGCAATATCAGGTCAGGACAGAGCCATGACCTTCTGGTTCAGGAGGAGGATTGCAGATTGACTTTTTCTTCATAATACCAATTCCCATGTTAACAACAGATACTAAAACTGAGATTCTCAAATCCATATCATTGACATGGTTCAGACTTCAGTAACTCTACTAAGGAGAAAAAACTTTATCATACAATTTACTGCCTGCTCCCACTCTGCCTTTGAGGCAGACTTGTTTGCTATGTACCAGTGGAGCTCAACACTAGCATTGCAATCTACCAAAGCACCATTTCTTGCAAGGGTGTGAATACTTTCTGCTGTCAGCAAGGAAGGCAAATCTGTAATCTTGTGAGAGAGGCGGGAGACAAAGGGGTTGTTCTTCCCACTGCTGATGATCAGCCTTTTGGGCAGATGGCAGTAACTGCTTCAGAGTGTGAAATAAGCCCACACAGCCGTCCAGGTATGAAGTCAAGATTGCTGTACTGAACAGAAAGTGCAGGTAATGAAGAATGTAATCAGCTCTGGAGGAATCTGGGCAGGATGCCATGGATAATAGCTTTCCTTTTAGGAGGGACACCATAGTGATGATATGGATGTCTTGAATAGCTGTGGTATTAATAACCTCAGGTAAACAAGGGGTGTCTTTTCCATATTATCCAAACAACAGCATTTTATGTCTAAACAATTAATGTGGTATCTGTGTCTTGGAAAATCCAATATCTGTTTTAGCAATGCATTTATTTTAGTTTCTTGCTATCCCACCCAATGTAATTAATTCTTTCTCTAAAATGATGCTTTATCCACATTGTTGCAGTAGACAAAGATCGTGTTTATGGGGAAACTATTTCCATATATCTGGAAAAGTGTTCTTATTAATGTCCTATATATTTTTGGATAGTAGAAACTTCCTTTTCGTGGCACAAGCTGTAGGAGTTCAGACTTCTTTAAAAACTAGCAGGTAGTGTGGCATGTAGAAATAGTCCACTGTGTAAGACAATGAAATCAGGAGAAAATAGAAGGGTTCAAAAATAATTTGGGGGTCTAAGAACACAATGGATTTCAGAGTAGATGTTCAGTTTCTAAAGCTTCAGTCTTGCATGTCAACATTTTGAAATGTCAACAGTATAACAATAATAAAGTAGATGTAAACAGTGAAATGTGTTCTCTTGCTTGGATCTTGGCAGTCACCTCCAATTAAATAATAGCAGGAAAACAGAGAGAAAAAAAGATTGGTGAAATCATTCTGCAGTCATTGGGTATTCTTGCGAGTCTTCTGTGCTGAGATAACACTTGGGTTTATTTGTATTATAGAATGAAAGATTGCTGTTATAATTGGAAACTGTTAAAGGTTTTGTAGCTCAGGCTAAAGGTTATCCAGGCTGCTGCAGCAGATATCCTAATTCTGACAAAAGATATACAGTAAGGACAGAACATTATGACTAGAAGAGTAATCTAAAAATATGCATAGCACAAGAATTCTGCTGTGCTAGGCACTTGTTAGAGCTGATAAGAATTGGGATTGTTGTATTTTTTCCCTGATCCTTCAAATATGTGAAGCTATATTGAAACTGAACTGTATAATTTTGAGGGTTTACATATGCTCTTGTAAAGGAGTGCTTATTTTTCTCTCCTGAGTGACCTTTTTTGTGCTCAAGCCTGAGTTCTCTTAAGATATGACCTTCTGTGGAAGTGTTCTGATTACAAACACTGTTAATACTAAAGAGTTATATAAGTGTAACAGAAGAGAATTGGTTCAGGTCATACTGTGTTTGAGAGTGGGAACAGAGCCCACGTGTAGTTGGATAAATTGCTATAGTACCAGGTGTGAGATCAGGATGAATGTCACTCAGACCTCTGGCAGCTAACCTGGTTGGTTGAAACTTCAGGAACAGACACAGCTGAAATATAAAATGCATTTAACATTGCAAACTATTTTTGCTACCAGATTGAAAATGTTGCGGTAGGTTCTGCTTTTGCACATCTCCTAGCTTTTAGTGCATTTTTTTAACACATTAAAATCTTCTGGTCATCTAATAAATAAATCAGACCTGATAGCTGGTGCTATCAGGTGGTAAGACCTAAAATTTGCACACATGTAACTTGACTCCTTGCAGGACTTTGCCAGCAATAAGAGATGCATAGTGATGTTAAAACTGGCACAGAGTTCACAGTCTGCTCATTGGATCAGAGTCACTTTTGGGAGGGTTATCTTTTGTTTGCCTGAAAAAGCAGCTACTTTAAACATTTACTTTGTTATCCCCTGTAAACAAACATAATCGGACTTCATCTCATCTGTTATGTTTGTGTACACCAGAGCACCTCCCTGTGTCATGCAAACTCTCAGCCTGGCTGGTGCAGCCTGGAGAATCTGCCAGAAGGGAATGTCCCTGGACTAGCAGCTGACAGGTAGTAGGGAATGGATCCACTGCTATTGCTGTACACAATAACACTGAGGCACTTCAGCCTGTCTAAACTAAGCATATTTTTCCCAAAAGCAATAATAACTTGTGTGAATGACATCTCAGCTGGGTTTCAGGGAAAATCTTGTACCTGCTATGAGTACTCTGCCAGCTGCTGCCAGGGCTTTAGCCAATGTGAATGGCCTATGCCATTCAAGATGCTCTGAGGAGGATCAGAGTACAAGATGCAGCTTATTTTATTTTCTGCCTGGTTTTCTAGTTGGTTGAAGTTCTTTTGTATTGTTCTGTAATGAGTGTTGGAAGTATTCTTTTAATTTACTTTCCTGTATTAACATCATGAGAGTGCTGTACCTTCTTGACAGCTGTGTTGGTCTTTTTTCTTCCTTTTGTAGATTGAAACCAAACCAGCTAGATAATCTTTTCAAGGTTCTCTCTTCTTTTACTTTAAGAATATTAGTGCTGTATATACAGTTCCCCACTCTGCGTGATCCCATTGCTCTCAAAACAAAAAGCTAAAGCCAGTAGTTCAACAAATGCATCAGTTAAGTATATTTATGATGCTTAATTTCCAAGCTTATTGATACATTCATTTTCCTAAGTAGCTCCTAAAACAGACTCTTACTGATGAGTATTTTCATATTATGAGCATGAGCCGGCAGTGTGCGCTTGCAGCCCAAAAAGCCAACCGTATCCTGGGCCGCATCAAAAGGAGCGTGACCAGCAGATCGAAGGAGGTAATCCTGCCTCTCTACTCTGTCCTTGTGAGACCTCACTTGGGAGTATTGTGTGCAGTTCTGTTGTCCTCAACATAAAAAGGACATGGAACTGTTGGAACAGGTTCAGAGGAGGGCCACGAGGATGATGAGGGGACTGGAGCACCTCCTGTACGAAGATAAGCTGAGAAAGTTGGGGCTGTTCAGCCTGGAGAAGAGAAGGCTGCGTGGAGACCTCATAGCAGCCTTCCAGTATCTGA
>JARCZZ010016114.1:0-11343 GCA_030323915.1 Brotogeris chrysoptera | reverse complement strand
TGATCCTTGAATATCAAACAACAGTCTTGGGCTCCCCTGCCCTCTAGGGCTATATCCCATGGAACCTTACTAAGCAGATTCCTGAAGAGGCCAAAGTCTGCTCTCTTGAAGTCCAGGGCAGTGAGCTTGCTGCACGTTCTTCTCACTGTCATGAGGATCTCAAATTCGACCATCTCATGATCGCTGCAATCAAGGCTGCCCTGGAGCTTCACATTTCCAACCAGCCCTTCCCCGTTGGTGAGCACAAGGTCAAGCATGGCACCTCTCTTTGTCGGCTCCTCTATTACTTTCAGAAGGAAGTTGTCTTCCACACAATTGAGGAACCTCCTATATTGCTTGTGCAGGGCTGTACCATCCCTCCAACAGATATCAGGGTGGTTGAAGTCCCTCGTGAGAACAAGGGCCTGAGAGTGTGAGGCTGTTCCTCTCTGTTGATAGAGTGCTTCATCCACTGAGAAGCTGGTGGTGAGAGAGCCAGCAAGCACAGCAGCTACACCAGCCCCAGTGACAAATACAGCAGCCTCATTTGAGAATTCTGATGGTTTTGAATGACCTTTGGGCACCCTTGAGACCTGCCTGCTGATTGTGATGGGGATCACCATGTTGGCACACATGCAGAGTGTGTTTTATCCATGACCAATTTGTCTGGTCCCCAGAGTTAAGCAGAGTCGGGTGTGGGCCTTGTCTGGGGTTAGACAACAATGTAGGAGGACCAAGAGATTTTCCCCGAGGCTGGACAGTCATGAGCGGCAGAGTGTCTGGGACAGTGTGGGCAAGTGTGAGTATCTAGTCCACTGGACCACTCCAGTGCTTTGGAAACGTCGGAGATGGAAGGCAGCTGTATGGAGTCCCTGACGACAAGCTGCAGACACTGCTGGAGGGGAGGGTGAATTATTTTGAGCCTGGTGGGACCATGATGCTTCAGGCCATGAGGGCAGAGATGCAACACACAAATGGACTCATGATAGAGGGGTGAACTACTTCCCAGGTTATTCACGAGTGTGAACACTGCACGCAGCAACTCCTGCTCTAAAAGGCTGTTACAAAAGACAGAGCCCGATATCATGGACCGAATGGACTCAGAAGCTTTATAGGGGTTGGTCCATGCACTAAGGGATGATCTCTCTCCCTCTCTGTGTGTGGATGTATATATATACATATGATGGTATATTGAAAACGTGGAATCTGAGCATGACATGAATGGTATGGAGTAAGGGGTGGATACTGTCTTGGGTTCAGCAGTAGCAGTCATTTTCCTCCTTCTTAGTAGCTGGTGTGGTGCTGTGTTTTTGACTTTCAGCCTGGGAACAGTGCTGATAACACCAATGTTTTCAGTTACTGCTCAGTGGTGTTCGATCTGGCCAGGGACTTTCTGATCCTCATGATCTGCCAGGGAGGAGGGCAAGCCAGGAGGAAGCAGAAACAGGAAACCTGACCCAAACTAACCAAAGAGGCATTCAATACCACAGCACGTCATGCCCAGGATGTAAAAACAGAGGGCAAAGACACGGCAGGGTGGGGTTTGCTGCTGGGTCAGGCTTGATATCATGTGGTGAGCAGTTGTATTCTCTTTCCATGCATTTCCCTGGTTATTATTATTACTGGTAGTAGCAGTAGTGGTTTGTGTTATACCTTAGTTACTGAACTGTTTTTATCTCAACCTGTAGGAGATGTATTCTTTTGATTCTCCTTCCCATCTCTCCGTGAGCAGAAGGAAGAAAGAGGGGGAGTGAGTGAGCGAACAGTCTGAGAGGCTTAAACCATGACAAAAGGAAAGGGCAAAATGTACTATAAAGAGATTAAGTGATGTAATTAAGAGAAATTTGGGGGGGGGGGGGGGAAGAGAACTCCTAGCTAGGAAATACAAGAACCAGCAGATCAGATAATAACTCAGCCAAACACATTACCCTCCTCTCCGGCTACACAAGATTTCAGTGAGAAAAATATGAGCTGCCACATTCAAGGAATAGAGTGAGTGTTCAAGCACCTTTTCCATGTTCAAATCAAAACTGTTGGGATAGAAGTAATGGAGGAAGCAGGAAAAATACATGCTTTTAAAAATGGTCATGAGCTTGGCATACTAACTCTTTCACAAAAGAACTCCTGAAAGGAAGTTTGTATTCCGGACCAGAACAGAGGGAATCACCAACTGCAAAATTGCAGATCCTAAGTGCCAGTAAGCACTGGATAGCTGCTACTCTCAGAATACTTTCTGTTGCAGTCAGGTTATAAACATTGATGATATTTATTTGTCCTCAGAAAGACTCACTTACAAAAAGAATAAAATGGGCAATTTGTTCTTCTATTTGGAATTCACCCTGGTACTACCAAGGTTCTCAATCTCCTCCTAAAATATGCAATAATATGGTTGCAGACTAAACAGAAATAAGAGTCTTGGGAAAAATATGATGAAACAGGATGTAAGGAATAATCTCTGTCTGGAATTTTTTGCATAGTATAAGTGATGAGACAGAGGAACACCCAAATAAGTTATCCTCCTGTATTTTTCACCTGAGGGAGAGAGGAGAAACCCTTAAAACAAGCTACACAGAACAGCATTTGGAGAGAGAACTAAGTCACGGGTGCATTTATGAAGTGATTATCAGACTAAGTGTCTAACTGGTGAAGTTTTGCCTTGCGAGGAAATGGCAACTCAGCCTGTGAATTTGACTTCTGAGTATATAAGAAAGATAATTTCAAACCTTTTCAAGGAGCATGAGCAAGCTTATAGTCAAGGACCTACTGTAAAAATAATATATGTTGGTGTGAAAATATGTCTTTGAAGCCACTTGGAAAAATAAGTTAAGTAACTCTTCACTACAATCAAGTATGTCCAACAGCTATTACATGAATGTGTAAAGTTCAACTACATAGTAGGGATAAACATCAAATAAATCCCCTGCAATAATACATTGAGAATGATGATGTATCATTACCATTTTTAAGGACTCAGTGACACTTGTTACACGTAACAAATATAAATACATACTGAAAGCTGGCAACCTTGGAAGCATATAGACATTTGATAGTGATTTGAGCGGAATAAATTCTTAAAGAATTTTATTTATATATATGCATATGTATACTCACATCCACAAAGTCCTACATAAAGTCACATCAGAATAAGATCTTAGTCTTTTGGAAATCAACTCCTCAATTAAGAACCAGAGATCATCAAAATAGACAACTGTTATTTGATGTAAATCTAAAGCCTCACAAATAGAAGATGCTTTGTGTCACTAAAGAGTAAACCACTAAGAGATAGAAGATAACTGTTTCTAATAACACTATATCCAGAAAACACAGGTGGGAACAAGTCCTAAGTAGCCTTGGAAATATTACACTTTTATTCGTACTGAGACTTACTTTCTATGTCCTTTTTAACTGCACCAGAAAAAAAAAAAAAAAAAAAAAAGAAAAAAAAAAAAAAACACACCCCAAACTTAAAAAGTAAAATCTTTAGCATCTGAAATATTTCCTGTGTTCTAGATCTACACCAGTATCCATGGTCTTACGCTGCTTAATTTGTGCACAATTTGCAAACTCAATGTGAAATATACCAATAATATATGCATGTAATACAAATCATAATAGCTACTTCTAAAGTAATGAGAAAATGTAATTTTGTTGAGAATAAAATTGTCTTTACATACAATTCAGTGTATAACTATCATTCTCCAGTGGATGTAACCTTTTATTTCCTGCATAGATCTTGAATCAAATAGTTGTGAAGACATTCATAATGCTACACCTCTCTCTTCTGCTTTTACTGAAACCTCTGGAAAGAATCTTTAAGAACCCTGCAATATTAAATCAGGTTGACTCCACTACGTTTACACAAGTTAACACTGTAAATGGGGAAGCAAAGGCATACAAAACCTTTAATCTTTTCAAGGCCAGGCTGTACGGGGCTTGGATCAGCCTGGTCTAGTGGAAGGTGTCCCTGCCTATGGCAGGGGGTTGGAACTGGATGAGTTTTAAGGTCCCTTCCAACCCAAACCAGTCTATTATTCTATGAGAGTAACTGATTCTATGAGAGTAACTATATTGTCTAACCTCTCAGACAAGTTTTCTCACCTAACGTCAGTCAAATTTCTTATGGGCAGTCCCAGTTAATTGTTCTTTTCTGTGTATTTATTCTAAGCAAGCCACTTAACATGGGACTCCACTGAATATGTGAGCTAGTGAGGGCTTTCAGCTCTTACTGTGGTATGGTGTGTCCTGGTCACAATCAATCAGGGAATGAAAGTAGCCTGACACCTAACTGAGAGTTACCATCACTGGATTCCGCCACTCATATCACTAATTTGCTCTGGTTCAGGAGGAAAAGGAAAATGAACCATTGTAGTTAGCATTCTGAGGACATTGAAGGACTTTACCCTACAAAAACATGATGCTTACTTAGCATCTAAAGCACAGGATTAAGCCAACAATAATGGTTGTTACTAATTAGATTTTTAAGGAGCTCACTGGGAATTTGCAGCTAAAAATTACTATGCCAAACTCCGAAGAACGGGCCATATTTAACTGCTTGACTGTGTGGCTGAAGCAGACAGAAATAGTCTTAAAATGTGGCATAATTATTCAGCTATGTTCCTAGCTACTCCTCAATGTTAATTATACATTAAAAGCTAATAATGTTATTTATGACTGTTCAAGGTAATATTTATAAGGCGTACTCAGGCTTTCTGACAGAAGGCTGCCTTCTATGTACTTAATGATTTACAGGTAGGAAAAAGGTCCCCAGATTTCATTTTATTTCATTTTTTCTTTATCCTGGATTCAGGAATCTCCCTTGAATGTAAAGCCATACATTTTGCCACAATGGCCACCTCTAAACTCTTAAGCTCATTTTGCAAAGACTTGCTTTCCAGCACACTCTGATACAGTAGTAAACAGCAACATCAATTACCTAGTATAAATTCTATACAATGCTTGTTCTTGTATAATAAGGTCAAAAAGAAGCACAAGCACAATAGCATAACATGGGACAAGGTCTATTGGCTGTTGTTGAAATTATATTCAAAATAATAACATTCCAGGGGGCTTTCTGGGGGGAGCCAGTAGAGAAGGGGAAAATATAAAGACTGCAAACACTAACAAATGTGACCGTTATTTGAGACCATATATGTTGAATGCCATATTCGAGGGCATTGCACCAAAAGTATTAATGCATCATAATCCAGACGCAGGCACTTTTGGGCAGGAAGTATGTGGGCAGGAACTTAGTTGTAATACAATTGTAAGTTGTCAAGAATTGCACACATAATTTAATTACTGTTTATCCATTCAAGAGCAGATAGCTCAGAACAAGTTTAGAGTGAATGCAAATTAACCAGAAGTAGCTATTTATATTTGTTCAGCACCTGAAGGGAACATATTTAAACCACAATTCAATGTTTTCAGACTTATGTAGGCATTTTGAATTCAGCAAACCCAATAACTAGTCTAACAAAAGATAACAAGAAACCCCAATTTATATTTTGCCATAAACCCACCCAATTTAGAACTGGAAGAGTCCTGATTTTAACCAGTTCTCAGCTACAAGTGTTCCTAGTCACTTTTCCATTACTCAAACATCTTTACCTTTTTGCATATGTCTACCCCTACAGGACATATACATTTGAAGGAATATCTTTGCTATTTGTGAAGTCCCTGACACAAAATCAGCAGAGAGAAGGACAGCGCATACCTCCTTTCCTTTTCTTTAACAGGTAACCTTGCACTTTAACTCTCTTAAAATCTGTTCTCACATCATGCCTCTACCTCTGTCTGCCTTTCACTGCCAGAATGTCAGTGACCTGTCAAAGGGCAACTCACTCCTACGATCCATGCTTTACTGAAAGAGTACCCAGATTTGGGTTTGCTAAGGTCATTCTGAAAGGACAGAGAAAAGTTTAATCTCTATCTTTTCTTTTTCCCTCATGCTGCCGCTTCTGTGAGTAATATAACTCTTGCCACTAACTTATTGTGAAACCTTCTCAGTAGACCTCTCTAACCTCTTTTTTACAAAGAGAGGCAAAACAAATGTGACAGGAGAGCTGAGACAGCATTCTTCTGTTTTCTCATGCCAAAGAATAAAGACTCAAACTGAGCAGCTTGCAATACAGAGGAAAAGTACACTGTTTCATCAAATCTCCATCATAAAGTAACAGATTAGAAATGCTGGAGAAAAAGCTAACATGAAATCCTTGCTGGCTATCTCCTTGCCAACAGGATTTTAAAGGCAGCTCAGATGAAACTGTCATTCTTGCAGTCTCCAAAATCCCTACCTGTAATAATTTTCTTCTTATGAAGATTAGCAGGTTTTTGCTAATAACAATCTAAACATCCTTGCAGAACCACAGCCTCTCATCCATCACACTCCAACCTGAATTTATTACATATATGTCCTCTTTTTCATGTTTAGATAAAAAACTCCATTTACTTGTTTTTTTCCATCTCTCCATGCACAGATTTGCAGGAAAGATTTCAGCACTTTTTGCGTATTATAAAAAGGGAGTGATACCAACTCCAAATGAGAGATTGCGAATTTACAAAAGATAAGTAAGCAATTTGATTCTGAATAGGCCATCATGTGATGAATGCAACCTGCCTATCCAGTTAAGAGCCTAGTTTTGAAAAGGTGCTGCAAATGCAGTTTTCATTAGGTATGGCTGGAACATTGAATGTTCAATCTCCTTAGCCCAACTCAAAGATGTTTAAAAGGAAGGTCACTCAAATGTCAATAGAAATGTGCTATCCAAGTTGGTGATCTTGACACAGCTGGGTAACAGTCAGTACCACACACGATTGACATAAGGTAGTGATTTATTCTTTATAAATAAAAATGTCATTCAAAAAGCCTTCCAAATTTACCCTTTTTAAAGTAGGCTTCAAACCCCAAAGCATGTACCTCAAGGAACTGAAAAATTTTTCCAGTTTGGAAGATGCATGAAATGCATTAAGATTAAAATAATTCTGTGCTTGGATTTTGTCTCCCTGCTCTGTTGGATGACAAGTGTTGGCAAAAGGGACAAATCATTACCCTACCACTAGCCCTATAAGATTTATGTGCCAACCATAATATACAAATCAATACATTATTATGACTACAGATTTATGCAGTTTACAACTCTGCTCACCATTCAAATTCCAATTCACAAATACAGGTGAATTTAGTCCCCTCCCTTAGCTAATTCTCCCACTGAAACTTTGAAAGTGGAAATGATTGTCCTGACCTATCTTTCCAGAAATCTTCTTGACTTTTTCAAAGGCCTCACATCACTACTGATCTTTTGGTTTAACAAGACAACAAACACACACACAGGCAGGAAAAAAATGTTACCTTTGCATTAAAGTATTGGTGGAACATACCAGTTGTGTATCATTTAGAATAAACCCATCAATAGTTGAAAGATGCTTAAAAATTATACAGTTGACATTTTCAGAGAAATCATGCATTCAGCATTTCTGAAAGCCAAGTTAATTGAACACACAGTGATCCCATGACAGGCTTTCTGTTACCCTAGCACTTCAGTTCTCTGGACACGTGTCCTGGCCTTTTCCATGTCAGAACACCAGAAATATGAGCTCAGATGAAAGAAATGAAAAGGTCTTGAGTTTGCTCATGCAATTATTTGCTTTCTTTTTTTTTCTATTTCATGCGTGTGCTTATGCTACCTGGATACTTAACAGCAATCATATATTGCTAGCCTTATGCTCATGATGGAGGCAGCCATTAACTTCTACAAGCCCTCTAATTCTCTGCAGACATCCCATCCTCTGCCACCTTCATAGGCTATTTGCTTTCATTCACAGTACTGCAGATCTTTTTTCCCAAACCTGGAATGCCCCATACCCCCAAAAATATAAACAGATGTCTCAGGTTTTGTGTTTATCTTCTGCTGCATTTCTCACTTCCTGTATTCACATAATCTTCATACTGCAGGAATTTCCTGTTGTAAAACATACATAGCAGTTGGCCATATTGCTACACTTTTGATATGAAAAAATGTTTATACCATGACGCTAAGAACACCTCCCTTTTACCAAACCTCCCACAGGGAAATAACATAGACTGCATGAGATATGATGCCATTAGCATCTCCTCACACATGTCCTGACTTTTTCATTCCATGCACATACACTCATTCATCATCTCAGGACAACATCAAATTTCAGCCAAGGCATGTAAACATTTATGCTTAGGTATCTGAAAAATAAGTGAAACCCACTGATTTATTATGATTATGATTATTATTTAACAAGCTATGTTAGGTTGTTTACAAGACTGCGTGTGTCAAGCAGCAGAAAATTAATCTCTCCAAGGGCACAAGGTAAACCACGGAGACTGAAATTTACATACTACCTTCACTGCAGTTTTTCCACCCTTGAACTTTGCTACTTAATAGTAAAAATGTTAACCTCAGGCACTGTTTCAACAACACATTACAAGAGCGATCGCAAGCACTTACAGGTCCTGTGTGACAGGACAGGGTACCGAGTCACAGTCAAGCTTCCTGGTTCAAAGAATCCAATAGTTTTGGATAATCAGGAGAAGCTATAACATTGAGTTTCCTACGTTGTCTGGTCCCATGCCCGCCCCCCCCCCCCCCCAAAGGAATTAATGTAGTTTGAGGATGGTTGGTTGTTTTGTATTAAAAAATTATTGAGAAAGGGAGTAAAAAAAGAAATGGAGAGACCATACAGGGTCTTGCATCAAAGTCTGACTTGAAACAGTTCCAGGCTGGATGGAGCTTGGAGCAACCTGGTCTACTGGAAGGTGTCCCTGCCTGTGGCAGGGGGTTGGAACTGAATAAGCTTTAAGGACCCTTCCACCCAAACCACCCTGTGATTTTATGATTCTATTAACATTGAAGTGCTGAATATTCTTTAGGAAATAATGACAAAATAGATTTTATTCTCAGAGTTTATTATTAGGGAGAACAATCCCTAATAAACAGAATCAAAACAACAGGCCATATACACTACAGACAAAACAGAATCCAGAAGCAGATAGGCTGCATGAAACATTTGGTTCTCCACAAGAGTTAAAAACGCAGTACATATCTTCTGGGTGAACAGCTAAGCAGTCACAGAACTCATGTATCTTGGCCAGCATAGATAGGTGCTGACAGGGAAGACAGAGGGCATCCATCTAGTCCAAGTGGTTGGCTGCTTCTCAGCTACCCTCCCCGTGGTGTTTCTATCCCAGCCTATAAGTTAGTTGCCCTATTGTATCTTGGAGCCGTGCCTTGTCTGGGGAAGTCAGTGGCAGACTGCATGTTGAAGAAAAAGGAAAATGAAATGGGAGTCTGGGGAGGCACAACTTGAAACAAGGAACAAGGTAAGAAGTATGGAGAGGGCTATGTAGTACAGGCGAAAGGTTATGCCTGTCACTTAGGTCAGCTCGAGTATTCAATACACCACCTCTGCATTTGAGTTGGGAACTCTGACAACAAAGAAACTATATTGACATTACAGCTCTTAATGGCTGCACTGAGTGCATTTAGAGAACACTTGACAAGGGAACAGGTAATTCTCTCTTCTTTTTCTTCTTGTCCTTTATTCTTCTCTTTCTTGCGCTTTCTCTGAAACTGCAAGAACTAAAGGTATAATTCCTAAGCAGTTAAAAAAATAAGATGTTTGAAAAGGTTTCCTAGTTTCAGATCAGGACATGATCCCCCCTTTTTATTCCCTCAGTTCACACAATTGTAGTCTCAGTGGGGAATCAAATGCCTAGATTATATCGAAGACTAACTTAAGGCACTGAGGCTAGTACAAAACGCAGTTTGGTGGTTTGCAAGAAAAAATAGGAAAAATAGATACTGGGTAGGGATATCTTATCCTGTCTACTGTTTCACCTCTCCAAGATCCCAAACAGCTATAGCCATGACATTCACTTTTTGAATATTTAGTCATTAAATTCCCAAAATATTAATTTTCATTTTTAGGATTTGTGATATCACATACTAGAAGGCTCTGAGGAGACCTCATAAAAGCTTTCCAGTACCTAAAGGGGACCATAGAGAGAACCTGTGGAGGAGATTTGAACAAGAGCCTGTAAGGACAGGACAAGGGGGAACGGCTTTGACCTGACAGAGAGAAGATTGAGATGAGATCTTTGGGAAGAAGTTATTTACTGTGAGGGTTGTGAGGAGCTGGCACAGGTTGCCCAGAGCAGCTGTGGCTGCCCCATCCATGGCGGTGCTCAAGGCCAGGTTGGACAGAGCTTGGAGCAACCTGGTCTAGTGGAAGGTGCCACTGCCCATGGCAGGGGGTTGCAACTGGATGAGCCTTAAGGTCCCTTCCAACCCAAAACATCCTAGGATTCTATGATTTTAAAAAAGCTATCCCATTTCCCACATGCACAGTAAAAACAAAGTGGTAATACTGCTTGCTGGTCTACCATAAAGATAAGCCAACACAGACTACCACCTGACACAGTAACCTGTGAGAGACAACTGATGAGGAAGCTGCACGAGGAAGGCCGGCTCTACTGCTTCTGGAAGGAGTTTTCTGGCTTAACTTTGCCATAGAACACAGCTCCATGGAAAATACAGTTCTGTTGAGAAACTACTGAACAACTGCTAGAGAAAACTTCACAAAACTACACTGAGAAGTAACACTGGCATCTGCTTGCTTGAGTGACTATCACAAGAGCAAAGATCAAGAACATAGTATTCCCTTTCTACCATCAAATGCTAATGTCAGGCACTTTTCTGAGTTTAAATTTTAGCTGAACTTTCACATAAACACAGTACCTTGACAATAATGGGTATGAAAATGCCAGTTTCTGCCCTGACCTCAGCAGGCTCATGTTTGTCCTGCAGCCTGGATACTTTTTCTTTCTCACTAGCTGAAAAGACACAGCCTGTGTTTCAACTGGTTTTCATGTGAAGAACTTGAAACTAGACCAGTAAAATTTCTAATCTTCGTTATAACTGTTTGTCATGGTTTAAGCCCAACTGGCAACCCAGAACAATGTAGCTGCTCACTCAATCCTCCCTTCCTCCCCCTGCTCCCAGAGGGATGGGGAGGAGAATCAAAAGAATGTAATTCCCACAGGTTGAGATAAGAACAGTCTAGTAACTAAGGTATAACACAAACCACTACTGTTGCCACCAATAATAATAACGATAAGGGAAACAACAAGGGAAGAGAATACAGCCGCTCACCACCCACTGACCAATACCCAGCCTGACCTGAGCAGTGATCTAGTCCTTCAGGGTAACTGCCTCCAGTTTTTACATCCTGGGCATGACGTGCTGTGGTATGGAATATCTGTGGAATAATTAGGGAATTTGGGATAATTGGGAATTAAATTTATATTCAAAATGCAGCATTGTCCACACATAAGGG
>JARCZZ010016112.1:12113-23326 GCA_030323915.1 Brotogeris chrysoptera | reverse complement strand
AATCATAGAATAGTTAGGGTTGGAAAGGACCTTAAGATCATCTACTTCCAACCCCCCTGCCAGGGGAGGGACACCTCCCACTAAACCACGTCACCCAAGGCTCTGTCCAACCTGGCCTTGAACACCACCAGGGATGGAGCATTCACAACTTCCCTGGGCAACCCTTTCCAGTGCCTCACCACCCATACAGTAAAGAATTTCTTCCTCATATCCAATCTAAAAAATAAATTAAAAAAAAACCCATGCCTCCACACAGAGATCAGAACTTGAGTCTGGTCCCTCTGCTGTTCCCTCTGCTGTGACTGGAAGGTAGAAATATATTTAACTTCCTCCTCAGAATTTATTCCTAATGTCCCCATTTCTGCTATGGTGCTTCTCATGCGAAGTCTTTAAGAACAGGTAAAGTTTTTCCCTCCTTGCCACAAGGCTGCTTTCTCTAGGAATATATGTTCTGACTAAAAGCCCTAATTGCTTTTAAAACTGTCACCAAACCCCATCAACTTCATAAAGTATGTAAGGGCTAACCAACCCTAACTTGCTTAAGTTTGAAAATACAATCACTATGTTAACTGTCTGCAGAGGCTCAGGCAAAAGCATTAAGGATGACCTCAGGAGGCTCCCAGAGCAAAGCATTTATCCCTACATACCTTCTTAACACAGGATCTTGGTTTCGTGCAAGAAATTTGTGATAGAGTTTCTACAGCCTTCCTGGGTAATCCATTTCAGCATTCATCTGTCCTCAGCTGAAAAGTTCTCTTGGCATGTCAGTTAATTTTTAAAAGAAGACCACTATTTTGATTTACCTGCTCAGGAAACATGATGCTGGAAAAAGCTTCAAACTTAAAATTTCAGCTCAAAATTTCTAACATAAGTGGTTTTCTTAAAGTGCTGAAGTACACGCTTTATGAAATGTACACCCTGAGATCCTATGGGAACAAGACCTTCTTGCAAGACTCTTAGCTCTAGGGTGAAGAGTGGGCAGGTGGTGGGAGGGGACATAACTTGGTGTTAGTTTGTCGTGGTTTAAGCCAGTTCGCTCGCTCACTCACTCCCTACTCTTTCTTCCCCCAAGTCCTGGGGGGATGGGAAGGAGAATCGAAAGAATGCAACTCACACAGGTTGAGAAAAGAACAGTCCAGTAACTAAGGTATAACACAAACCACTACTGCTACCAATAACAATAATGACAAGAGAAATACAAGGAAAGAGAATACAACTGTTCACCAAACCCGACCCAGCCAGCGCACCCCCAACAGCAAAACCCCCACTGCACCACCACACCCTTCTGGGTCTCTACCCTCTGGTTTTACATCCTGGGCATGACATACTGTGGTATGGAATAACCTCTTTGGTCAGCTTGGGTCAGGTGTTCTGTCTCTGCTTCCTCCTGGCTCCTCTCCTCCCCGGCAGAGTATGAGGCTCAGAAAGTCCTTGGTCAGACCAAAACACTGCCAAGCAGTAACTGAAAACACTGCTGTTATCAGCACAGTTCCCAGGCCCAAAAATCAAAACCACAGTGCTGCACCAGCTACTAAGAAGGAGAAAAATGACTGCTGCTGCTGAACCCATGACATAGTCCAAGTGTAGTTTGTCATGAATAAGATAGACCAATGATACCCCCGCAAGAAAAAGCTAAAGGCAAAGATAAAGCTTAAGGGGAAATTATCTGATTAATTTCAAAGCAAAAAAAAATATTTGTCTTCTGATAGTTCTGCAATAGTAACTTTTCCCTTGTTGTCCAGGATGACTAATACACTGCAAATAACACCTTTTATCTGATGGATACAGATTCAGTACAGTAAAAGCTACCCATTGCAGTATTATTGAAGAGGTGCATGCTGATAAGCCTTATAATAGTCTTGTTCTGAAGCCCAGGCAAATCAGAAATCAACTTGCTCATAAAAACAGCAGCTCAAACAACTGTATGTAGAAATCCTACGCCTAAGCTAGTTTATGATAAGCTGAAATTTTACCACTATACTTGCTGACACGCTCTGGTTTCATGTCATGCAAGTCAGAGTCAGAATTAGAGCAATGACTTTGATATGTCAAAAAATTACAACTGCATTACGTAATTTTCTTAAAATTTTTGACCTCAAGGACAGTATTCAGAAGTGGGTTTCTGCAGTTCTTGTATCTTCTATATAATTTTCCTTCAAAAGAACATTTTTATGGCCAAGATCCTAGGCTAGAACCTGGTTTCATTTCTCAGCTCTACAGTAGAATTCCTGGGGTGCCTTTGCCAGTCATTTAACATTTCCTAAGCCAGGGTCTCAATTACTTTTGTACTTGTCAACTCAATCTCTCTATCTCCGAAGATATAGTACTTATCATATCTTGCTTTTGCTTGCCCTCACCAGACAGCAAATTTTTTGAGCAAAAACTGATTCTTAACATGTCAGTACAGCACCTGGCACAGTGAAGTCCTGGGTAGGTGATAATATAAACAAAATACCCTAACCTCCTTTCCCCCACAGCTAAAATCAACCCCCAAATATTACTTGATTATGTATTATGACTTTTTTTTCAGCCACAGTTTTTTCCCAAAAATATCTTCCAGGTTCATTTTCTGTGAAAGAAGGCAGTAAATCCTACAGCAAAAAAGACAATGCATCAAGCACCAAACTCCAATCTGCTTTCCTATGGGATCTGTGAGCCAGGTTGTGTGAATCCAGTGGAGAAAACCCTGCTCAGTAGAACAAAGTCAATATCCATGTTCCAGAAGAATCAAGCACAGAAATAGCTTTTGCACCAAAGCAAGCTCAGGACCATCAACTTTGAAGGATTTTAAAAGATGACCCACCTGGGTCTTCTGCATGAAAGCAGAACATATTTTCTAACCCTGATACAGCAGATATGACAGTGCAGAAGGTGATTGAGGTATGTCAGGGGTAGAAGAGCCTCTACTTATCCATACCCTTCCCTCACTGTCCACCATGGCAGAACCATACATGACACAGCAGTCATGTAAAGTTACTCTATTCTGTACTATAACAGCCTAGGATGCCCAAGAGGTAAGACAAGATGACTCAAGTGTCCCTTCTGGTCTTACTCCACAGCTTACCTCACAAGAAAATAGGCTAATGATATTTAACCTAATACCAGATTCTGCCTACTGAAAGACACAGGCTTTTCTATGGGCACTGCTTCTCTCCATCGCACAGCAGTAGCTGTTACCATAGCTCTGGCTTGTTGAACACTGTTCCTGACAAAGCAGCTTGATTTGAGGGCTCAGGCATACCTGAGATATCCCACTAAGTACCTATCTAACCAACAGCTTCTGAAGACAGCTACACACCTGCTCCACTGAAGTAATCCTAAGAGGGTCTACGCTTTTCATCTCCAGTTGTTACTGTTCCTTGGATCCACAGTCTTTCAGGAAAACAAACCCTTGCCTGTCAGCACTATGATTATATCACATGACTACAAAAAAGCTAAAACAAAAGTATATATAAATGTGACTGCTTCTCCAAGTGAGACACTTGACACCTGAAAACATCCTTAATTTTCCTTTAAATGCTAGCTTTCAAACAAGTACTGTACTGTATCCACACTAGAAATCAAAGTTAACATCCACTTTCAAAAGATACTCCCACCGTTAAGACATTGAATTCTTACTGAGCAAAAGCATGCCCTGCTAAAAGCACAAATATTTTTCCCAAAGAGTCCACCAAGACACGCCAGGAATCAAAGACAAAAGCCTTAGGCAGGCACACAAATTCTAAGAATAAGCTAAAATACCAAATTGCACAACCTAATATTGCAAGGATTCATAAAGTTATACTGGAAGTTATCATGTATTTTTGCGAAGATCATTTTCTGTGAACTGCTTTTTTCTCATGGAAGAGTGTCTGTAGTTATTTTTTCTTTTATCAGAAATTAATATGGCTCACCAGAACAGCTTTAGTGAGATGGTTCTGTGCTAAGATAATACCCCACGTATAATAATTTACATTAAATCTTTTTGCTAAATACATATTGTTCCCATCAGTGAACAAACAGTCTATCCAAACACCCAGATAATTTGTTTTTACAGCATGTTACTGTTCTCGGGTAATGCAACAAAGCAGGCAATCACAGATGAGTGAGCAATATGCCAATAAAATTGAAAGAAATAAATTAGTATCATGGTAACACATGTGTCTTCACAATTAATAAATTCCACACCATCAGTCTGTGATTTAATTATGCATTATGTATAGGGCTACCATGAATCATTCATGTATTCTGTTAACTAAGTGTCTGGATACAAAACTTACAATGAGAATATTTACATGAAAACAAGTGTTCATAAAGAGCAGGACACAAAATGATCCTAAAAAATGATTAGTTCCAGGGAAGAGGGAAGCTGGGGAGAAGAGGGGTTTGGTTGATTGGTTTTTCAAAAACGTTGCTGGGGTTTGGGGGTGAGTAAGGGAGGGAGGGTTTTTTTCAATAAAAAGGACGAACATTTTGGCCAGATGAAGTAGCTTTCTGTATATTTCAGCTGTAATGAAGTGAGCTTTTACTGCAATAGTCCACAGTGAAGGGTACTAAGGAATTCCTTAACATGCTCCTTTTCAGGAAACCCAGCTCTATTCATTGTCTGCCAACAGAGCCTAAAATGAGGTTGCTCAAAGTAAGATCTGTCCCTGTGGTCTCCTCATTCTCCTCACACTCTATTGCTCTTTCTGTCAAGAGCCATCTCCATCAGGACTTCCCATCTCTTGACAGACTGACAAGGCTACAGATTAAGATATAATGCTTCCTACAGAGGAGAAAAGCACATATAACAGGAGCAGAACACCAGATAGTAAGTTAGGACTACACAACTTGCATCTATTGCAGTGTAAAAGAATAAGACTTGATCATTCTCTGTTTAGAGGAATTATTCATTCCCTTACACTCAGGCCTAATGAAAAGGAGACACCCTTTCATGGTGTCTGCTTTAAAAAAATAAAAAAATAAAACCCACTGACACCAAGAGTCTTTTGATTAACTTTGAGTTACAGGTGAAACTCAGCAACATTGAGACAGGGAGACATGACTAGGGTTTGCAACCTGCCACTAAGACAAAAATTATCTGAAATCACAGATTCAACAGGATCAGGCATTATGAGAAGCAAGAAATCCTTACAAAGGCAAAATAGGAGCAGGGAGTTCTCTTCCATACATACCTTATGGTAGATTTTGACCTAGTCCTATTAAACTGAAGTTTCAGAACACTTGTATGAAGACCTAAGACAGTCTTATTCCAGGAGCTACCTAATACAATTCTAGTATCTCCTTTTAATGTGTATTTTACTAATATGGCATGTAAAACAGGTTCTGAGACTCCAGACATATGATAGATATTTCTAGATGCTTTTTGAAAGTTTATCCAGATTCATTCTCTCACTTCTAGTGAGTTTTCCTGAATTGTACAAAAAAGTGCTGTCCTCCATCACTTCTTGGCCAAGGTTGATAAGATGCTTTAGAGCACTTTGTTAAACCCAGCACTAAAATACCCAGAGTGACCATTACTTCTGTTTTTAAGAAGAGATTTTGACTGCAGCTAAATTTGGATTTGTTGACCTCTATTTGTGCAGAAATACTAAAAGCACATTACCAAACACGCCCTGCCCCGAGTTGGAAAGTGAAAATATATAGTCTGCTCTGACTCTGCGCTCAAGCAGTTTTATTTGAAACATCCTGTTTTAAAAAAACATGCTGGATCTTTATACAGTACATTGCATATGGCATAAGAAAACTGCTGCATGTCTTAATACAGAACTCTGCCATCTTCAATGCTGCAATACTGCTTGCAAGGTAGACACTTTCCCACAAGTGTCCAGGGATGTTGTAGTGGGAGAACCATTTCCCTTACCACCACAGAAGCAGCTTCTCTTTCCTGTTACTCCTGAAACTTCCACCTTCCCATACAGACCTTTGCAGCTGCAGGTGGCAGAGGAACTGAACATCCCTCACTCTTCCCCTGCTAGCTTCCTCACTAAGCACATTGCTAGCAAGAGCTTGGTGGACTTGCCCCAGTTACAGGCAGCCAAATAGTAAAGGATAGCTCCTGAGCCTGCAGAGGTGCTGCAGAAGATAAAGCAGAAGGCCATTCACCAGTTACTGTTCCTGTTTTTCTCTCCTGGAGCTAGTTAAAATTGTGTGGGATTTCCTCCAGATGAAGGGAGTTTTAGGTAACCATCGTCCATTGCCACCTCTACCATATCACCAGCAGACACTGCTGTGGCCACTTTGCAAAAGTTGTCTGCATAGCACAGTAAACTAAACATATCAAAAGGGCATACATGTTTGTATTTAGAGTATAGACTGGCTCGTTGCTACTTTAAAGGGGCAGGGAAGGAGTGCTAACTGCATTTTTTTAAAGTTGCATAGCTAGTTTGAGATGAAAGCAATAATGTCAACTGTGTAACTGCTGCCAAGAGCCTGGAGGATCGGGAGCAATTTTTATACTCCTAGAAAGGCGCAATTACTTTGGGAGATAAAATGAAGAATGTAGCTGTTATCAATAGGATACATATTTGGGGATTTTGGGATTATCTAGTGCGTGGTTCTAGGAAACCCCAAGGTTAGATCCAGTTTGAGCTTGTCAGAGCTTGAGGAATGAAGGCAGCATCTTTCCTTCAACAGCCTGTTCACTGAAGGAACAAAGCTTGAGCTCACCACAAGAAGGTTCCAGCTGGTACCTCTGGAAACACAGGAGCCATCAGATCTAATGCAGGATTGTAAGTCAAAAGAACTTTGGACTATTTGAACATTTTTTAAAAATCAGCCTATGTGCTATTCCCTAGAAGGGGTAAGTGCTAGAGTGATAGCAAATGCAGGGCTCAGCTTGTGCCAACAGTCAGCAGTGCTGAATCCCGAGTTAAGAACTTGTTAAGCTGACGAGTAAATTCAAAGGTGAGGTCAATTCACAGGCATATAAGGTTTTGTTATTTTCAGTCTAGTTCTGCTTGTAGTGCTTATCTAGGATAAATGAGTCTATGTGTTTTCCACAAACTATTTCTGCCTTTGCCTTTTGACAGCCTGGACCATGGAATCATTTCCAGAACTATAAAAGGGGTCAAAATTATCTGGGCCTGCAGGAGACAGCATCTCCCTACCAGAGATTCTGAGCACTCAAATATTATATCATAAAAAAAGAGTGAAAACTGCAGCTTAACAGCTGTAAGGATACATATGGAATTGTAAAAGGCAAAGTTTTCTCCCAGAAGACAACATCTAGACCACATGTACATCCAAACCAGTAAGACCGGCTGAAACAGGAGAACATCCAACTCCTTTCAACTAGTTCCTGTTGTGCTGTTAAACAGGCAAAAGAACCTAGCAACCTTCTTTTACAGAAAATGCTGTTCTGTTCTATAGACAATCAATGGAAAATCCTGATGAAGCAGAAGAAACAGAATGAACTGCCCTTTGCAAACTCAACCCCTTATCTTCACATTACCATCTTCAGTTCCATGTACCACACTCATTGCTGGATAAAGAGGGGAATGAGCAGGACAGGTGCAGCTGAAGAACATTTTATGCCTATGCCTTCCTTGTTCAAATTTTGCTCTCTCTCCACCACCACTCCTGTTTAACAAATCTTTTCAGGTCATTTTAATAGTGTTGCAATCATCATTTAGGATTACTCCTACCCACAGTGGAAAGCTGCAGTCAGAGGTTCTTGAGGAGAGGATATTGTACTCTGTACAACGTAAAAAAAAAATTAATTTGTAATGCATGCTGACATGCAATACAAGCATCAGGGGAGGGCATCAAAAATAAGGTAGCTGGACTCTTTGGGGCAACAGAGTAAAGTACAGATGGACAAAGCAACTGATCCAAGCTTTCCACTTCATCTGGACCCATGGAGCTCTGTCTTTTTTTTTGACCATTGCCATTCTGCAGTCCATATATGTGAGGATCAGATTTTCATCACCCATTTTAAGGTGTTGACATGTTTGGCTTTATTATGGTGAGTAAAGAACAAAACAATAAACTTTTCAGATGATGAAGTATAATCTCAGCATTTCCTAGGTTCAAGCATGAGGAAAGCAGCAACACCTGGATAACAGGGAAGCTGAAAAGCCAGAGCAGGTGTCAAAGAAAATGCACACAAATCACAGCTCTTACCATGCACCTAAAAAATTTCTCCTTCATTACTACGAATAAATGTAGTTTGTGCCCAGCAGCTACAATAGCTTGGGAAAATATTCTTAAAAGGAAGATATAAACAGGCATATTCCACAGAAAACAGTTTGTGTTACCTACTGTGGGGACTAAAAATTGCCTGCAGCGTGGTCATGCTCCGTACTAGATCATTGTGCAATTTCAGTCTTATCCAAATATTTAAATGGAATGTTTTAATACATAGATATTTCTAAACAGCTTTGGACAATTTCTCTTCTGTGCACTGAAGCACAGGAATTTTTTTTTCTAGACCAGTTGAAAGAATCAGTAGATAAATCCTAGGAAAATGTCTGTAGCTGTACCATTTCAGAAGCATGGGATCTCCAGCTTCCTGGGATGCTTTGAAGCATAAGAGCAATGTGTCTGAGCTTATTAAAGAAGTGAAAACAGAGGAAAAAGCTTGACAGTTTTCTGGCTAGACCTAGCCTATATGTATTACGCCAAGTCTGTTCTAGAAAATCACTTTAGTGAAAGGCTTCTTTATGTTTCTGAACTAGTTTGGTTTCATGAAATATTAAAAGACCAGCCGTCAAAAGGTAACATGTCAGTAAGAACATTCCTCTCCCATACAGAAACATCCCACAGATAAGTGACATGGCATTAATGTCACATTCTTACTCTGTTCCTTTCCCATGACTGCCAGCTGCCTGGGCCTTTGGAAAAGTCACAGTCTGACTGAGAGTCCATTGTTTCCTGGACCATTGTGTAACACAGAAAAGAGGTGCGCATGGAGTAGGCCAAGTTTTCCAGCAAAAGTAAATTGTTTCAGCTGATGAGAGCTATGAAATCCAAGACACTCCCATTGTCCTGAAACACGCTGTGGGACTAAGAAACACTGGCAGATGAAATTTAACTTGCATAAACTTAAACTAATGTACACTGGCAAAACAATATTAATTTCTCACGTATGCTGATGAGCTGCATATATGGAGGCCTCTCAGAGGAATAAAGGCAGAGGAATCAATCTGAAAATCACAGTGAATTTGCCTGCTCTCTTCCCACAAAGAGTTCCTAAAGCAGACAACTTCACTCTTTCTTGCCCCTGTTAAGCAAAGCTTAGATATTATCCACAAGCAGATAGGAGACTTGTAAATGAAACTGCCATCTGAAATATCTAGCTTGCTCTTCCCTCTGAAAACACAGGAAAGAAACCAAGACAATTGGAAGCAGACCTGTGAAAATTAGTGGAATCAGGAAGAGGCTGCACAGGACCTAAGAACAGTTTTGGTCAGTTATAGAGCAGTCCGTGCTCTTTGCACTACATAAGGGCACAAAAAATACCCTTTACTTACAGTGCATCTTTCATGTAATGATTCAAAAAGTCACCTCCTTGACACAGACTGTTAGCACAAGCACTGATCTATTTAACACCACAGCCATTCTTGTTACTGTAGGCAGGGCTAAAAAGTGAGGAGGAAACGATCCTCCTGTAGTGCTTGCTGAAGTAGCAGGCAGCAAAGCATTTTTTGAAGAATAGAGGAAGAAAAAAATAAAATAAAATAAAAGCTCCACAAGCAACTAGGTATAGCTTAGTGTTTCCCAAACCAAAGCATAAGAAGACTGGAAAGAGATAAAGCGGATGTACTAGAGGTACACCACGCCACTAAGCAGGAGAATCAGAGTTTCTGTATGGTGAAAGTCAGGAAGCAAGGATTATGCAGAGCAGTGGTCAAAAAAAAGTCAGAAAGCATGTCTGATGCTCAGACATACCATCCACACAGCAAGACCTCACTTTGCCTCTGCCTCCCCACTTCCCATTTCTCCGTACATGTTTTCTCCTCTCGAGTTAGAAACTGTTACTGCATGTTTACATAGCATCTCGTACAAGACAGCCTAATCATCCACAAGCTTTGTCCAGCAATTGCTGAAAGGAAGTACATATCAAACACCTTACTCAGCCAGCTATTTAATGTTTCCACACTTGTTTTATCCATGACAGATGTTCAGTGGGAATAAGAGGAAGGCCCATTTCCCTTCTTTGTTACCAGCTACAGCCTGAACAGTTTGGGTTACCCTCTGCAAAGCTCTCCTATCTAAGCTGAGTAATTTACAGCAGGAAAAGCTCACTAATGAAGTTAATGACAGATAATGCAACAATAATTATGCTGACATTCTTTGAAATTTGCTTGTAGTCCTGTATTTTGCTTTGTTTCAAGAGACATAAATCAACTTGGCATTACAGACTTCCACCGTATTAAGAAACTAATATATATTAAAAATTATTCAAATAAAATATGTGAAGAATTTGTCATTTAAAAAGAACAGTTTCCACAAAGCAGCATTTGCACAAACCACATTATCACACAGAGTGGAAGCCAGCATCTTCCTCTCACGATTAGGGGTCACCAGCACCCACTACATCTTGAAGTGGCTGTCAGTTTTATAATTAATCTGTGCTGACGGATCCATTAATTGGAGCAGATCACAGTGCTCAAGCAATGTAGGTCATAATGCTTTAACAATATCAATACATAGCAGTCAATGTTTTAAATGACCCCCTGCCACAAGCCATTTCTTTTGGAAAGAAGGCCTTCACAAAGTGAAACCCTTGTATCTCTCTCTCTTTCGTTTCATTACAGTCTCCTATCAGAAGGAAAGATCAAGCTCAGGGCAGATGTGGGAAAAAGTCATTTGCTATGCTGGTAAACGTTAGAGACAAATGCCGTACTGTCAGTTGCAATTTAATCTTACAAACTGTTTCAATGGAAATTTTATGTATAGCAATAAGATTTCCCCGCTGCACCAAAAATAAATCTGTCCATCCAATTACCAGCAAATTATCAAGCA
The DNA here is from genome assembly GCA_030323915.1 of Brotogeris chrysoptera. Lineage (NCBI taxonomy): Eukaryota > Metazoa > Chordata > Aves > Psittaciformes > Psittacidae > Brotogeris > Brotogeris chrysoptera. Next base: position 12,376 of record JARCZZ010016112.1, on the reverse strand, counting down.
TTAACTTCATTAGTGAACAGTAATTTTTTCCTATCCCACAGAGAGAAAGGAAGTTAGAAAAATCCTACACCTGCCCAACTTCAGTGCAGTTACTTAACAGTTGTTTTCATTTCATGACAGTTACTGTGCCCAGAGTGAGTTCCCTGGCCACCATGTTGAAGTGGCTTTGGAAGTAACACAAACTCATTGAAACCTGTGATGGCAAAACAAAGCTTTGCAAGGAGTACTTGAGTCATATATGTATATATGTGTACATATATATA
>JARCZZ010016112.1:0-12013 GCA_030323915.1 Brotogeris chrysoptera | reverse complement strand
ATATATATATACACATACACACACACACAGAGTTTCTCTTCTGTCTGCACTGATGCAGGTTCCTTATGTTATCCTGCAGAGACATATATATACACATATATATGTATACATATATATATACATACATGTATATATATACACACATACACACACACAGAGTTTCTCTTCTGTCTGCACTGATGCAGGTTCCTTATGTTATCCTGCAGAGACATCATTTCTGTATCAGGCATAGCTGGCCAGACAGCACAGCTCCCCTGCAATGCAAGGGAATGCTCCAACTTCCAACATACACTTGGACTGCTCTCAACAGCTCAAAAAATTGAAAGGTTAGCTGGAGCAAGCTTGTAGCTTTAATTCCAAGTGTTTTACCTTCAAGGGCTTCATGAACAGCCAACCTCTGTCTGTTCCTTGGGGAAAGCAGATATTATTAACTACAGAATAAGCAGAGAGACTGAAGCCAACCTTTGCACAAGTTTCTGTTAATTCCAGGCACTCCAGTTTTGCATGCATTTTAAGAGCTGATATTTTATCATATACATGAAGCCTTTCGGTCCTAACAAAATGCAAAGGCACCAGCCTGCATATTCTTGATTGCCACCTACTGGCATTCTACATATTAGAGCAAGGCTTACAAATATACACATAAAAGAAACTAGGCAGCTTCAGGAAATCAATGCTTAAGTGCCCAAGGTAGGCAATTTTCTAAGTCCAAGCTTCTCTTAAGTGCTGTGGAACAACAACAAAAATAAAAACCAGCCTCACAAATCCACTACTTGATGACTGATCTAGATTACAAAATCAGAAACTTGGTTTTAAAAGTATATAAAGATGCCTCTATAGGTTTTTTCTAGCAATGATTCTCCCATTGACAAAAAGTCCATCCTCCTTGTTCTACTGCATTAGAAATTTGAAACTATCAGGTTTTAACCTTAGAGCTCACTTAATGGTCTGCATACTAAGAGGTAGAATGAACAGCTCCTAAGACTTTCTGTAGCACTTTTCACCAGCAAATCAGAGTACCAGGACAAGTCTCCTAATGCACCGGGAACGCTCCTTGAGCATTGGTATACTGATATTTCACTTTGGATCTTAAAGGAAACCAGAACACTCAGCCCCATTCACGGAAGTGGACACAAGAAGTAGGAACAGTTTACACCAGGCTACCTGGCAAACCAGAGAAATGACAGGGACAGAATGAAGGTCATCACTAATCATTCAACCACAGGACATGACCCAGGCCAGAACCCAAGCCATCTACGCAGCAGAATGACTTCACCAGTAAGGAAGACAGCCTTGTGGAACCTCTGGAAGTAACTGTGCTTCATCAGGACACAACCTTGCAGAACTGTCACTAAAATCAGCTTCAAGAAATCAGTAGCAGCTTTTTGGAGTCTAAACCAAACTCCTCACTGTCCTGCGTCTGTTCAGACAACTGGTGCCTCCCTTCATTCCCCTGCAGCACTGCTGAATCAAGTCCCATTCAACAGCTACTTCCTAACATTACCGATTAGACTTAATTCTCAAATTCAGGTACTGCTACTTATGCACCTCAATACAAACTAAGGACTTGAACAGCAGTATATAACATTCAAACTTAAACAAGGGGAAGTTTAGATTGGATATGAGGAAGAAATTCTTTACTGTGAGGGTGCTGAGGCACTGGAATGGGTTCCCCAGGGAAGTTGTGAATGCTCCATTGCTGGCAGTGATCAAGGCCAGGCTGGTCAGAGCTTTGGGTGGCATGGTTTAGTGGGAGGTGTCCCTGCCCATGGCAGGGGGGCTGAAAGTAGATGATCTTAAGGTCCTTTCCAACCCTAACTATTCTATGATTTATAGATCCACACCCTCACAGAAGCCACCAGAATTTGCAAGTTTGAAACCTAGATTTCACATTTATTCACTTCAAAAAAAGTGTGGTCCTTGTCCTTTGTGGAAAAGGACAACATACTTTGAGATTCATATAATCGTAAGTGCCCAGTTCTCCCAGTAGCACTTTGAATTGATGCAGGTTTTGGTACATATGTCAGTTTTTCATGTCTAGCATACTTAGGGGTTTCTTTGCCCCCTCCCTTTTTTTAAAAATCAGTCATTTACTGGTAACAAGTAGTGATGCCTGGCAAAACTCCTACAAAGAACAAATCTTTACTCTTTATTTTCAAATGAGCTGAGTAAATAGAGAATCAATGCTAAAAAATATATATTTTCATACTTGAAATCTACAAATTCTCTTTGGCAATAGCCTTGACTATGAAACAATATTTTCCTGAACACTGCATCAAGACCACACCCAGAAACATTAGACACACCCCCTTACAAGCTACCTCATTCAAATGCGCAACCAGCATTTCATTCTGCTAAACTGAGAAACTGAAAACATTCTCTGTATTTATTTTTCTCCAAACCTCTGCTTTCTACCTGAAGGATTTTTTTATCTTTTTCCATTTGAGGGAGAACAAGAAAGAACAGAAGTACCATGGCAGCACAGTACTTTTCTTCATTAAGTTGTGATCAAACCATATCTTGAACGAAAGCAGCCTCCAACAGAAAGGTGCTTCAAAGCAAGAGGCTACATTACAAAATTCTAGTAGCTACCATGGCTATCTGATGCTTCCTGATGACATCCACATTGCCTATAAGAAAGAAGAGAGATAAGCACTTTCATCAAGTCACTGGGCTGAAAATGAGATTATCACAGATAGGAGTAAGACAAACACCGCCTTTAGATTCAGACTTCCCAAAGTCAACAGCAATATCATGCAGGCTTTGCAATCAGTTCACTTCTACTTTTGAAAAAAATAAGTCCACTTTTATTATTTTCCTGCTGCTTCTCTGTAATCTGATAAGACTCCTTACATTATGCAACTGTCCAAGCCATTCTTCCTTGTCTGTCTTTCCCCAGCAAATCAGATAAACTGATGGATCGAACTTCAGAGGTCAAATTTATCTTTGGTACTTGACATTAGCCAACTTATTTTCAAAGACTGAAGGTTGCAGCATATGCTTACACACATTCTATATCAAAAAAATTGCAGTTAGGCTTTTCATATAGATGTCAGGACAGGATCCATGAAATGCTCTCCTAAGACTAGGGATGCCAATGTTACACTCAATCTTCATGACTTCTTTAAATACAGTTAAACAACAATGCAGGAGGGTTAGCCTCTGTATTGAGCTATACTTGTTTAGGCTAAAATCAGGAGTTAGTCACAGAAGAAAAACAATTCAACTTCTTACTCAGCTATTCTGGAGAGAAAAGCATGGGAGCCTCCTGTGAGTTGCAGGAGACAGTATTTACATGCAACATTTTTGAAGTCTTGCTAACAAAAGAAACCATGAAGCCAAACACAGACATGGATTCAAAGCTATGACTTGCTTTTTACCTGATTAGCTTCCCAAAATGGAGTTTAAGACCCAACAGAAAATAACCACTTTAATTAGATATTATGCAAGCAGATGAATGACACTGCAGTGTACAATCAACAATAGATTCCCCACCTACTTCCCCATTTTATATTCAGATGGGGGTCCCCACTTCAGAGAGACAGAATTGATAATGGCAAAAGACAGAACCAAACAGAGTATAAGGAACGTACTCCCAGGTGACAGTGAAGAAACCAGAAGTGAAGAAATTAAATGGCCTCAATTTCTTTCTGCTGCTGAGGGATATATGTCACTCCAAACTGGAAACATGTAGCCATCACCAAGTCAAATGTCAAAGCCAGAGTTAGAAGTCAAGTGTTAGAATCAGATCTCTCGTGACCACACTGACCTTAGTATGGTCACATCAAAGGTAGGTATGGCCCAGTTTAACACCTGGCTATTTCAGAATAAGGCTACATGAAAACCAAGCAGTGAGATACAGCTCCACATGCACAAGCACTGGTTGTATTCCTCCAGTACTAATCTACAGCTACTCATAGGATCCTCCTCCACCATAAATACTTCCCTTGGTCTAGGCCACCACTCAGTTATTCCAGAAATACAAATTCCATCTAGTATCCAATCAAAAAGTCATAATTAAGATGCAGACAGCTGGAAAAGAATTTACACAACTGCTTTATACTGTGTCCACAGTATCCACTGATCTAACGCCAGCCATCCTGTTACCTAACTACAGTGCAAGAAGAAAGTCAAAATTGTGCTGCTAGAGTAGCAAGGGATTTCAAAAGGACCCAGGTTTCATAAAGCTCTTCTGAGGTACCTATATAAATGCCTGTGTTACACAAACACGCTCACTCAGCTTGGCCTCCAGGCAGCTCAAAAAGTACTCAGACCCTAAATGTGTTCATCAGCCAATTGCAGGATGTTCTGTAGGCTGGGAAGTGGACAAGGCAAGTTTCTAGAGTCTTGCTGTGCTATACAGGCTCTCAGAAAAAAAACCAAGAAATCCTTCTCTACCCCTAAGTCGTTAAATGTATCAAGGCAAGACAAACAAAAGTTTAGGGGAAAACCAGTAATACTGTCAATATTCTCTAGGACAGGAAAATGAGACACAAAAGTCTACCTTCACACCAGAGTCCTTTGGCAGCCTGAACAGATGATGTCAGGTCTTCCAAGCCCTAGAGCAGTGCTGCTCTTCCAAGAGATAAATTCAAAGTCTGCCAAACGGAACCCTGCTAAGCTCCAAACTACAGAGCTAATATAATTATCAGAGAAACAACAAAATCTGAACTTGGAGACAAGCAGTTTCCTCCCTCTTCATTACTATTAAATGAAACAGGGAGAACTTGTGTGCACACATATATCTGCCTATGCTGCCCACCCAAGTAGGATGTGGATCACTTTCTACTGATTGCGTGTAGGTTTGGGTTTTTTTCTTCTGGAAGGGAGGGAATATTAAGGGTCAAACTTCCAGAAGGAAGATTCTCATGCTGTAAGATGCTAGCCTGGAGAAGCAGAAAAGCTTCTGACAGGCCAGCTTCTTAATGTAAGTGATTCCAAATTGACAACTGACAGTCCTTTCAATGAAGAAGCACCTGAATACTTACTAACAGAGAATTAACAATCTGATAATAGGTAAGGTACTTGCTCAGGCATTAGTAAGGAAGCAGACTGACACCTTACAGGAAAAGCTACTTGAATGCCATTTAAACTTGTCAAACTACAGAAAATAGAGTTGTAAATTGATAAAATCAAGGTTATTCATTATATGAACCAATGCTTAATTTTCTTAAATTGCATCCATTTTACACAAATTAAAACAAGAGATGCTCTACCTCCTGTTTGCTGGGGCAAAGTACCCAATACCACCAAGAACTGCTGTAATGCATTCAGAGATCTAGAAGACACCAACCCAATTGCCCTCTCTGACCTCCTATAAAACACAGATCATACCATTCACTAAATGAATTCCCTACATCAATTGGAGCACACTGTCAAGACACAGTGAAATTACCAATGAAGCAGCAGCCATGACAACCCTTGGTAAAACACGAGTAGTTAATTATCCTGATTGTTTTCAAACACAGCTCTTTCTTCTAGCCTAAATTTGTTCAGCTGCAACTTCAAGCCAGCAGCAATCATGATACACTTGTCAGCTAGATGAAAGAACATTTTGGGTCCTTATATAGGTACTTATAGACTGGTCAACCCACCTTTAAACCTCTGCTCAATAAGCTAAAATAGATTGTGCTCTCAGAGCATGTCACTGAAGGACATGTTTTTCAGACCTTTTAATCATTCTGACACATTGCCTCTGATCCTTCTCCATTTATCAGCATCCTTCTAGCACTGCTGAAACAAGACCTGGGCATACTATCACAAAAGCAATTGCACCAGTGACAAAGGCATTACCTCCTGACTCTCATTTAACAACCCAAAGACCTCACTAATCCTGTGGTAAACTTGGGAATAGATTATTCGGCAGGTGCCCCAAGCCCTTCTCTGAGCCTTCCCCTTCCCTAGAGGGTTCCCCACTCTGCAAGTGCAACCTCTTTAGCTCCTAAGTACGAAATTCAACTTTGGGCCCTGTTACAAGGCTCCACATTTGCTTGCTTACATTCTACTATATGGTACTACTGTCTGGGAAAACTGGCATTGCAGGACACCATCTTCTTTGTCAAGATGACTAGGGAGAGTATGTGCAGACTTGAAATGCTAATGATCCAGGTTTTTCTTTCATATTCACAAACAAACAACATACAGCTGGAAATCAGATGCTGCAGGACCTTAATAGAAACACGGCTGCTCAGCAATGATTCCTTGTAACCACATTTAGAGACCTGCTACAGCTGGCCAGTTGGCAACAGTATTAGCTTGTGTCATGCTTATTCTGTATGTCCTGTGGCAGGAAGTCAACTGCTTTAGAGTATTTCCTTTAACTTAATATATCATTTTTGATAAATTTAGTTGGTTAGCTTGACAGGATCCATTTTCCATAAACCCATCTTGACTGACATTTATATTACTCTTTCTTAACTCTCTGCTACTCAAAACCCTTTATCAGTAATTTCATTATTTTAGTTAGGATAAATATCAAATTGACAGGGCTATAATTACAGGTTTTGTCTTGTTTACCCTCTTTAGGTATTGACATAACATTAGGTTCCTTCCAGGCTTCTGGAACCTTCCTACAGATCCAGGAATGAACATCAGTGTCTCAGAGAAATAAACATGCCATCATTTTAAAAACTGCTTTTGGATGCAGGGAGCAAATTGGCTCCAGCACCTACTTACCTGGTACAGGATGTGCATCAAGCATCTGACCGAAGCACAACTAAGCCAGGAACAAAACTGAAAAAGGACAAGTAAAACTACTAGATGTAGGTGCCTCAATCTAGCACGCTTTCAGAGGCTTAAGTTGCCACAGTAGCCTTTCAAGACTCTTTTCAGAGGGAAGCTCTCTGAGCTGCTCACTGATCAGTCTGTCCAACAGAAGCAGAGAAAAGATGCCTGAATGCTGCCCTATTTTACATGGTTTGACTAGAGACTGCAAATGAGGGCAGCTGTAAGAACAGAGATCAAGTGAGCACATTTGGTAGGGTGGTCACAACAACTCATTTCCATGAGAGGAGACACCTGTTTGTTCAAGCCTTCCAGGCATGGACCTTAATTGAAATCAATGCTGAATTCTCAAAGTCAGGAGACAGGGAAGCTTAGAGGTGTCAGCAAAATCTAACTCTTAATGAAAAAAATTAGACAAGTGTAAACCAGGCTAAGAAGAGGCTAGAGGGTCTAGATGGAAGTGATAGTTGATATAGGAGATGGGGACATGTCAAAAAGTAACAGACATATTACAGAAAGGCAGCCGAGGAGAAGTAATTAACATGGAGAAGATGGTGGAGGAGAAAGAAATTAAATTGATGGTAGCACTGTAACAGCAGATGTAATTGCATGAAGTCATGTTTCAGTAACCTCCTCTCAGCCTGCTTCCATCAGCTTTCACAGTCTTTGCTTGGTGCTGTCAAGCTCCATACCACCACACAGAAGGGAACAAATGTTACAGGCAGAGAGAAGATGAAACGGAGTTTTCAGGATGTAAACCTCAGCCAGCTTCCTACTCACCCCAGTCATGCAACAGTGGCTGCTTTGCTCTCCAGGGCTGCAATACAAACTGTGTTAACATTGGGCAGAGCCAGAACATTTGGTTCTGGCAAAAATGGTAGACAAGAGTCTTGCTGGTAGAGGTGCTGCAGTTTGTTACCTGCCTCCTAAGATGAGTAGCAAGGTATTGTGTTGTTCTGAAAAGGTGAGGTCACAGAAGACAAAAACCCAAGAGACTTTGTAATTTCAAAGAACCACTCTCAACCTTAATAGCAGCCTTGGGCTTTGAGGGTATAGAAAAAACATCAGGGACCGAGTGTTTCTAATCTTACCTTACTACATTGCCCAAATTAATTTTGGTAGGAAGAGGAGAAAGGGAGGAATGAGATTTCAGACTCAGGAAAGAATAGGATCCCGAGTAGCAAGGCGGTATGGTGAAGAACAGAACAGAGGTGTATTTTGAAAGTACAAAGATAACTGTGCTTACATGCCAGTAACCTGACACAGCACAAGGACTTCAATTTCAAGGGTGACAATGCTGGCAAAGGAAAGCTGATTGTGCCTTGCTTTCATGGTAATAGACCCAGAAGAAGGTTAAAAAAAAAAAAACAAAACCAAAACAAATAAAACCAAAACATACACACAAAACAAAATACCATCAGTTTACTAGGTTTAGTAAAAGCTTTATTGCCCTATGTTCAAATCATATTTCCCTGTATGTAAAACAATATCAAACCCATTGCAGAGCTGGCCAAATTGGCTGGCAACTCAGAAGAGATGGCATAGCTGACAGCAACAAAGCTAAAATGTTGGGATGAATTCAAACTGACAATGTCTCTTTAAGGGAATGAACATAACCAAACAGGTCTATTCTTAAACCACTTTTGCAGAAGCCTGCTGCCATTTCTGACACTGTTACCAGCAGCCAAGACAGCATCTGTGGCAGCACTTTCATGGAGACAGTATAGCAGGAGAATGCTCCTTTACCTCCCTCCCCAGCCTTGTCTCAGGAAAAGAGCAGCGGAAAGATTTTAATGAATTTTGTTCTCAAAAACACTCGAAGCAAAGCAACCAGCATATGGTGCATCCATCAAGTGAAACAACAATAGCCATGGCTGTGCACGCCCAGTGATCTTATCTTTCAGGCTATGTTGCTATTGTTGCTAGTCTTGTGGCTCTAGAATACCAAAAAGCAAGAGATGCAGCAATTCATCAATATCTGTAAGAAATGGGTATGACAAAATCTACTGCCAGAGCCACAAGGTAGCATTCTACTCCCAGTAGAGATCGATCTCCAAAGGACTTTTCCACCTCTTTTCCACCCACAAAAGAAAAATAATTCCTTTTTTTTCAGAAAATCTGTCGGAGGGACCTTTTGATTACCACATGAAGAAACAACACTGTTCCTTGCAAAACGATTTAAAAGGCATCACGATTTTTATATTAAAAAGAATTTGCCTAGGATTTCTGTGGTCATTCATATACAGTATTAGGAAACAAGCCTGAAGATGTAGAACACCTGGGCAAAAGACTCACTTTAAAATACTTAAGGTCATATTAGACTTAGGGGAAAAACACTTACAAATCATTTAGTACAAAGTATTTTTCATCTGCCACTTCTACCAATATAGTAAAGCCACATTGTGGTGAAACGTCAATTGACCTAGTTGATTCATCCAGAAGCAAAATTCTATAGATGCTTCATGCATCAGGAAGACTGTGGGTTTAGATTAGTAAATTCATGTGGACACATCTCTTAAACACGACCTGCCCATTTGCAATCTATATTCTCACCTAACAGAGAAACAGCTGCTAATTAACAGTCGTTGTTTCTGAGGGCTGAGTAGCTGCACCCAGTGTTGGCAACATTTTTGGTTTTCACACTGCATACAGCATTAACTGGGGTCAACCTGTTATATCGCTGCTTCCTTCCCCTTGTTATATCGCTGTTATATCCCATTCCCCTGTTATATCGCTGCTTAAGACTTCTTTCCCGTTGCAGAACACGATTTAATAGAGACATAACCTCACCAACAACTTCCCCTTCTCTCGCATTAACAAACCTTTAACATCCCTGTGGCTCTGTGAGCAATTGCTTGCACAGCAAATCATGAGCAGAGAGGCATTTAAACTGTTTCAGCTGTCTTTCATGCAGTTTTCAACCCTGTGTGATCAGCAAACACTCTATAGACCACAGCAATCCAGAAATTGTAACTTCATTATCTGCAGCAAAACTGGACGTTTACATGGATTGCAATACTGTAGCAGACTTCTTAAAGCACCCTCTTCTAATCTTAAAAAGCATAATTTCCAGAGCAAAAATTGCTCCCTTGTTCATTAGCATCAAAATGTCACTAATGGTGCCACTAGATATCAAGCAGCATCCTTTTGAGAAACTGGCATATTCTTCACTCTCCCAGCTTTCAGACGAATACAGCATTCAGCTGAATAGCTTTTTCAACAAATGACATGTCACAGCCTTGACACAAAAATACTTGCACCTTGTCAATCATTCACTTGCCATCAAGTTCAAATGCTCATCTTCACAGAGATGAATTTGATCTGCACTGCAGTTAATGTTAAATATGGACTCTCAGAGGAGATGATGAGTATAAGCACAAAGCAAATGCAGCAAATCAGAGAAAATACAATGTCATTTTTACGTAAAATAGGCAACACAACTTCTGCAGTACTTGGAAATTCAGGAATACAGAACAACAAAAGCTGAGTGTTAGATGACAATGGAAATGTAGGCCAATATGGATGGTCTCCAATTTTAAACTGGTGACCTAAATGTCCCAGCCCAAAGGTTAGCTACTGTTTTATCTATCAAGAATGTTATACTGCAACCATCGCTATAATATAACACAGCCAGTCAGGTCCTTTATTGCCAGAGAGAAACCCATGTGTCATTTCCAACACCCCCGTTATTTCTTTGATGGATGTGTAAAACAAAGCACTATTGTGCACAGCAAGTTGCCGGTACTAGCCAAGGCATCATCCATCATTCTGTTCAAACCAATTCAGTCTGAACTGAAACTATGGTAAAAATTAAACATAGGCACTTCGGAATTATTCAGGCAAAAAGATAGTAATTGCTAATTCTGGTACTTAACCTCTCTAGGTCCATGTCACAAAAATAATAAAAATCTTTTAAAGATGTCTGTAAGAGCAGAAGCCAACTAAAGGCCTAGTCTGGCATTTCTGAAAGGTCCAAAAGAATCAAATTTAAAAGAGCTGGATGCTTAATACCTGCAGTTCACTGCAGAAATTACTATCTAAGATGCCTGGAATGACAAAGAAAGTAGTCTCTACAGAATCCAGATGCTAGCAGAATTGATAACAGCGCAAGATACAAGCTATAGGAAAGGTCTTGTTTAGTATTACTTTCTTACTGCTTTTCAGAGTCATTTTAGAGAGTCATTTCAGCTTTATTCTTCCCTCTTCCCCTCCTCCCCCAGAGGGCTTTCCACTGAATGGCATGGTATTTCACAATTATATTTTTAATGGAAATCTACATGTAATCAAGATGCCCATTTTCTGGCATAGCACTGCTTTAACATGATGTTTTTAACCAGCCTGTTCCCAAACTTTTCCCAGTCCTCCCAAATCATCCAGAAGAGCCACTTTAACCATCTGTGCCTCCTATCTTCTATGGAAACCCTGTTGGACCCTCACATAGCTGGGACAAAACTGAGTTTTTGCCAGGTATGTCTCAATTCACAGTTAAGGATTTGACTATTTTATTCCTCTCATTTAACATTCAGTTTACTTCCTTTTATCTTGGTGCCAACCATCTTAGACAATGAGAGATTACACAAACCTGTCGATCAGCATACATCACCTGAGCTGATTCACTACAGTTCTGAGGTTATTGATTCTTGTAGATTTTAATATCCCCTCTAACAGCCCAAACTGATTAACTCAATTTAAGTCAATGCCACTTATTCACTACTTTGAGCTCTTAACTTCCACATGCTAGGTTAGCTGTGTTTCTGTCTCTTCAGTTTTCAACCCTTTTTCATGGATCAGGTACCACTATACTTGCAGTCAAAAGCCTCAGGGAATCAACTCAAAAGCAACAATCTTCAATAAAACTGAGTTTCCCCATTAAAGCAGGCTCCACTTAATCATTCTTTGAATCAAGGTGATGCAGTTTCAATGAGAACAGCTCCAGTGCAGGGCATTCCCAAGGCTCTAGGCAATGGATAACTGGCACACCACAATACAAAAGCTTGCTTAAATGACACATTGGGAGATTGTCTCTATGTTCACTGACAGCAGATACAGATGAAGTAGCCTGCTCTTATTCTTCTCTCTTTTGGTGTTTGGATGCTTTTTCAAGCTTCTTTCAGAAGCCTGGAAACACTATGCATCCTCTTTTCACAGTGGTCTGTCTGCACAGGGCTTCTTCCCACTTTACTCTGCCAATGCAACACAACCATATTTTCTGTTCTAAGCCATTTTACCTGAGGAGGCATCTTGGAAACGAACACTGGCATGGGGGGGGGGGGGGGGGGGGGGGGGGGGG
>JARCZZ010016106.1:0-24025 GCA_030323915.1 Brotogeris chrysoptera | reverse complement strand
GAAGTTCTTTACTGTAAGGGTGGTGAGGCACTGGAATGGGTTGCCCAGGGAAATTTTGAATGCTAAATCGCTGGTGGTGTTCAAGGCCAGGCTGGACAGAGCCTTGGATGACATGGCTTAATGTGAGGTGTCCATACCCATGGCAGGTGGGTTGGAACTAGATGATCTTAAGGTCCTTTCGAACCCTAACTATTCTGTGAGTCTATGATTCTACCTATGATCTGGCAAATGAAATCTGCAATATGACCCTAGATAATATGAACATAAGAAAAACTTCTTCATAAATAGATGATGATTGCAGAAAGATAGCTTATTGTACAGCAAACAAAGCTGTGCTGAACTGTTGCATATAAACTAAAGAAAGTTCTTTTCTTGCTTTGTAGCTTAGGTAAAACATAGACGAAGTCAGAAGACAGTGTGAAGACATGAGTTTTGCTGTTGCTGGCTTCCAAATATCAAACAGGCTCTGGTTTAGAGTGATTTAACTCAGAACTACATGGGATCACCTCTGGAGAAAGGTATTCTTGAATAACCTGTGGGTCCGATAGATTCCTTTCCTCCTTTGTATTGTTCCATTCTGTCAGTGGCCATGTTCTTAGGAAGAACTACAGACATCTCTGAAGTGAAACATGGTTTGTTTTGTAATAAACCAGATGGCATCCAGTGACAGATACATTCAAGTAATTCATTCCCAGAAGAAGACACTTCTGTTCCTCTGACAGTACCTGAATGACATATACTATCCATAGCTTCATTAAAATACCCAGAGATTCACTAGCAGTTACATGCAAACCTGTTTGTTTAATAAGAAAGGAAGTAATTTGGTTTTTTTTTTTTTTTTTTTTCTTTTTTTTTTTAATTTTTTAGTGTTTTTTTTTTTTTTTTTTTTGTTTTTTTGTTTTTTTTTTTTTTTTTTGCTTTGATTTGGGTTTGTTGTAATTTTTATCTTAAAAGGGAGAAAGATAAACAGATGCTTTTTCATTTCCCTGGCAAGGGCACCTATAAAGTCACATCTTCCATCAGTCCCAAACAGCCAGGATGCATTGCACTACAATTGGGCTTCATTTAGTGAGCCAACATTTATCCTAAAACAATCAGGTGTTATGGTTACATGCGTACTATATTTAAGTGACATCTGAGTGGGATCCCAGTGAAAAGCCTGTGTTCTTTTGTCTTGCCTTGCCTCTAGAAAAAATCAATGTGCTGTCATTCACAGTTACGGTTGGGATTCAAGATTTTTAGAAGCCTGACAATAAAACATATTGAGGCTTGAATACATTCCTTCCATTTGTGGCTGAATGCCTTCTAATCATTAAAAATCCTCTAAATAGTCTCTACCAGAATAAAATAGGGTTTTGTTTAAAGCCTGAAATGGTTTTTATTTTGGGAATTGTGTGTTATTTTAGTTCCATAGTTCTGATTCTGTTCCATATTCAGAAGCAATTTATTTCTTAAGGAAGGTCTAACTTAAGCTCAGGGTTTAAGAAAATAATCAGCTGCAGTTTGAATGATTCTGCTGAATGCTATTTCAGGTGGGCAGGCAGGGACTGTGCTCAAACCCCGGAGGTTACATCCATTTTATAGAGATTACTTTTTAACCACTCTGAAAGCAGCATTTTATAAATCTCTTATGTTTCACTAGTTCACCCAGCTAACAAGAAAGATTTTGTTTTTCCATAAAGGAGATTGTTCCAATTCTTATTCTATAATTAAACCCACATTTTGTTCCGTTCTCATACTCTCAGAGGGTCTCATTCTATGTCCCATTAAATACGAGCTTGCAAACTTAGCCTTCTCTCTCTTCCGTGATAATACTAGTTTGCCATTCAAACTTTTGGCTACAAAAAGAGCCAGAAGTTACTTGCATCTTACTTGAAAGAAATAAAGTGATATGTGTTAGAAATAGGGGATTTAAATCCAAGCTTAATTTTAGTAACCTAAGTCCAATAAATTGATAGAAAATTGGTGTGAAGAATGTGTAATGAACATAAAAAACAGGCAGAATGATGCTTTGATATGTTTACATTCAAAGCAACGTTTCCAGTTTCACACATTACATGTACATTACCAGATATCACAATGCTGCAAAGAACTGATAATTCAGAAGCAGTGGATATAGTTCAACAAGGAATGACAGTTTGTTTTCTCACACAGAAATACAGAAACATTATCTGAAATGTAGGCATATGCTTTGAAATACAGAGTAAGAGCAAAAGATTCTTAGCATCTTCTAACAATTATTGGGACACTTGGGTTAGATCTTGGATATAATCTGTCATTTTGCATCAATCAAGTTAACTTACACTTCAAGATGTAATGAAATGTGACTAACAAAATTAAACACAGTAACATAATATAGCAGCAAAAATTTCTTCCTTTATGATAGTGGGTAAAGAAACTGCAGTTTTGGTTTAACTCAGAAAATACTTTTGGAGTATCTTTAGGATACAGTATGGTCTTTGGTGATGGTTTTTGGCTGTTCTTACATAAATTTAAAAGGGCATGACTAGGGCATTTCAAGCTATTGCATTACTGAGGATTTAACTTGCAATTAAATAAGGAAAAGGAAACTGATCATTTGCAACTTGGTGTAAAAAATGTGTTCCACCACCCTATTTATACAGATTGCAACCTACAGACTGTATAGAGGTGCACAGTATTGCTCATATTTAAACATATTTACACATACATAAGCTTAGAGAGTTTTCTAAGAGATTTTAGTTGAATGAAGACGACAGATTTCTTAACCAGACTTTCACAAAAAAAATCATTATTTTATTCTGAAGCCAAAAACCTTAATGAACTTATGACCTGACATCCATTAATACAGTAATGATAACCATGCCAACACCACCCAGAGAAGTTGATCTCAGACAACCACAGCCAGAAAAAGAGATCTCACTAATTCAGCTGTAAATCTACAAGATTGTAAATCTACAAGATTCACCTCAAAACAGGTAAGTCTTTTGTGTGACAGAAATAATCTGTTAAGTTTTGATCACATCTTACATATCTTAAGATATATATTGTTCAGTAAGTACCACTGATGTTTTATTGCTATGTCTATGTATATTTACATAAAATGCTTAAAATGTTTCTTTAGGACGTCCAAACAGTGTTTCAGTTGTATAATAATTGCTTAATAATCAGCTGGTTTTCTGATCAGTAAATAAGCAACTGATGTAAAGAAAAACAACACTCCTACATCTTTTCTCTCATACTAGTGCACTAGAATCCATTGCTGTGACAAGTTATACAGAAGACTGAGCAGGCTGTTAGACTAGCTAAAAGCTACACATGCTGGTGGTAATCCCACCACACAAGGCATAAGAGGTTGGTAAATCCATTTGTTTCTGAGTGCTGGACTCCCATCAATCCTGTGCTTATCTTAGATTTAATCATCTGATTTGATGCTGCTTACAGCAAGGATCAACAAAAGCGCTTACAAGAGAGAGACAGATCTCCTCCCACAGGGTTTTGTTAGTATTTGTGCACTCCACTTCCCTAAAATACTCCAACTTTATGTTTGTGACTCCCCTGGAAAGAAGTGTATGATTTTGTCTCTCGACACATGAACATTACCTATTCAAATCTAAGATATATAAGAAAAAGGCCCTCAGTGGAAAACAGTACAGCCTAGACATCAGTCCTTAAATTAGTTGTTGTGGGGTAAAGGGACCAAAAGCCTGTAAATCCCATAAGTCTTCTTTTCTTAGAGTAGGAGTTAAGGGTCCTAGGTTATATAGCTGTTTTTTGAATTTTATGCCATCTGTAGACTGTTCAAAATCCAGGTTTAGATCCTCAGGCCTTAAAATTCCTGCAGGGTGAATTTCCTTATAAACAAACCAAATTGTTTTCTGTAGAAAGGCAATCTCTTCCTGCAGGCTGGTACAATTTAAATCTATGATGGCATCTCTAACAACAATCCAAAGAAGCCCATAGGTGCTGGTTTAGATAAACAAGCTGCTGTAACAACAAACCCTTATTGCGTTAAAAAAATACACCAAACTACCTTGAGTTTATAAATGAAATATAAATAAGTACAGAAAGAGAACCTCAGACTCCACCTCAGATGCCACTTCTTGAGCAGTGAGAGGCTGCAAGACTATGAAATTGTGGAAAATTTCAAGTTTTCTCTTTCTTACCTTAATTACAGCTTTCCATTGATGGCCCCGAAGCAGAGAACATCCAGTGTTTCAAAGCAAAGGAATATATCCATCCTGAAAGAAAAGAAAAAAGGAAGAAATTGGGGAAAGGCCTGCAACTTCAGAAAACTTGTTTCTCTTGTAGTGCACTGGAATTAGAAAGTAATACTTGCAATTCTGTTCAGAGCAGAGGAAAGGAAGCTTAGTTATATGTGCTATGAGTAAATTATAGTTATGTGAAGCATTTAATGAGAGTTAAACCAAGAAGAAAACGCAACAGAACTGAAGACACTTCTTGTGTTGCTCATTCAAACAGCTTTTACAACATCACCATCCTTTTACATCATTCATTTATACAGCAGATTTGTGGCCTGTTATTCACATGACACAACTTAGTACAATATTTTTTTAACCATAGCGTATTACACTATAGAGGAAAGGGTTATATTTGCCTATGATGAGCTCCGTGAGACCCTATTCCTTGGCCAAAACATAGAATGAGTGTTATAAACACTCAAAGGAAAAAGTTGGTCCAGGTATACATAACTATTAAAACATTTATCTTTAAATATGAATGTTCACCTTTGCTATCCATCCCATTTCCACCAGGCAAGCAAAGATACTCCATCACTTAAGGGTGTAATACTTAGCATTCACCACACACAAACATGTATTACACATATACATATAGTTATAAACATATGCATACATTTAAATGTCAATATGGAAAGGAATGAAATATAAAGCTGAGATATTTATTTCAAGCCAGGATCTTTCAGATGTTATTGCACCTTCACAAACTGCCAAACCACCATAGGAGATAGCCTTGGTACAAGAACAGAAAGGGAGCTCTGGTGCATTGTTTTCACAGATCTTTTTGGTAATATATATGAGTGTAAAGAGGGGGTGGAATATAGATGATTTTAAAGCTTGTTTTGTATCTGCTGGACAGACATACATCAAGGAGCAATCAATTGCTGGCTCTAGAACCACAGGGATGAAGAGGACAGAAAAGGACAACAAACTCGCCTGCCTACAGGCTCACCTGCTTTTAACATTTCTTCCCATAGTTTGCCTAACTGCATTATAAACACACTGACTGCTTTCTGTTTTGCGGAGCAGAAGAGTATTTGCTGTTTTCCCTGAAATTCTCAGAGCAGAACCAAGTCCTTTAGTATTAGCTATCTATCTGTGGAGTCAACCACAAAGAACACTTACTCCCTATGAAGTCCTAGAAATTATACT
Source organism: Brotogeris chrysoptera (assembly GCA_030323915.1). Taxonomy (NCBI): domain Eukaryota; kingdom Metazoa; phylum Chordata; class Aves; order Psittaciformes; family Psittacidae; genus Brotogeris; species Brotogeris chrysoptera. Next base: position 18,635 of record JARCZZ010016106.1, on the reverse strand, counting down.
AGGTCATTTGCTGTCATTTGTGGCTGAAATAGGAGATTTTGGTGCTGCTGACTCTAAGCCTACATCCGATCTGGGACTTGGCCTTAAACCTAACCAGTGCAGTGCCCAAGCTTTAGTGCTTATCTAGAAGTAACCCAGTCCTTTCAGTAGTTTAGGCTCGTCACCACCTTCATAGCAATGCCGGTCACACAATATAAATTCCCAGTTAAAGACTTCTTGAAGTGGTTGGCTCTAGCTTGCTCTGCCCCTGTACCCCAGCTGTTCTGCCCTAAGCAGCAGACTATTGAAACCCAGCAGTGATAGTATAAAAATGCCCCAAAGACAAACTGCCTGAAAAAAGCAGCAGCTGCAGTTTAAAGTGACAATATTTGTCACTGAAGTTATGTGGATTGTCCTTCACACTTCCAGGGACGAGCCTATGTGCTGCTTTTGCTATCAAGAGGACGCTGATGAAGGCAAAAAAAAGATGAACCAGTAAAAAAATGTGTCTAGAAAAATAGATTTCCTTTATGGAAAAATTACAAATATTTTATTTTTCTTCTTATAATTTTACTTATTTGACTTTTTATTCTGAGTTCTTTGTATTTGTACTGCATATATGAATCATGACTCTGTCAGGTGATTACTTCTGACTCAGATTAGTAATCTGAAGACTAGGGTTGGCCGAGTAGACTTGGAAAAAAAAGAAACCCTGATATAGTCACATGCTAAGATACTACTAATACATAGTAGACGCTAATACATACTAATAGATAGTAGATACCAATACATCCCCATAGAAACGCACTTTCTGCATTTGGCTGACATTTCCTCCTACCAGCATTTACATGGTTACTGACTTCTATTCTTTTATTCATTACCTGAAAAGATGCAATGTAACATTCAGGAAAATATGTAAGCCAGAAAACCACCTCAATAGAATGTATTATTTATCTTGCCCTAACACAAATCCTAGACAAGAACAAGGACAGGAACACACACTTAGGAATGTGATAGAGTTATAACAATTTAATGAGTTACAGCTTATCAGTGGAGTTGCTATGAATTACTGTTTGCGTAATTTTCAGCTCTCCTCTCCTTGTAGGTTAATGTAAAACTTCAAATGTGAGAGAGGATGCTTTAACTAAAATAGCTTCACTTTGTATGTAGTATGCCTATGGGTGAACATGCTGGCTTAGCTAACAGAAAGGTGTATTTTGTTGAGACAAAGTAACTGAAGCATATAACTAAAGGAAGCATCATGGATTTTTCCATCATGGATTTCAGTGAAACTACAACAGCTTACACTAATATGAATGAATGAGATGAAAATGACTTATGAAATCAGGGGGGTTTTCCTTCTTTAATTTCTACCATTACATTTTCTTCTTTTTAATTTCTGCTACTCTGACAGTGCTTTCCTCTTTTGACTTGCTCTTAAAAGTTGACCTTAGTTGCTTCTTGCACTGCAGGGTCTACACGGCTGTGCACCAGCTTAACATTAATGAGTAAAAGGCTCTAAAGCCTAACAATAATTAAACGGGCATACGCAATTGATAAGCACTTAGGAGAGAATGCAGTTCTTAAACTCGGAGAAAAATCAAATCCTTGACCTGGGTTTGGAACAGGAAAAGTTGAAAACTAAATTGAGAAATAAAACTCAGAGCAGCTCAGAAAAAACAAACAAACAAAAAACACACACAAAAAAACCAACTGAAATAATTAAATATAATCATTTTGGAAACCTCTGCCTAAACTTCTTGTTTTACCCGCAACTATGGAGTCCTTCCTGGAACATAAGATGGCTCTTCCAAGAGCTTGCATTCACACAGTACATCAGAGTTAAATAAGAGATGAAACTTTAATTATATATATTTAAGAACAAGCATGGCAGGACAGCCCTATCTTTGCAAGGAACAGATGCATATAGTGCTAAACCAAATTGCTCAGAAAAGTGGTAAACTCCTATATCCTGCTTCTGATCTCATTCTAGCCTCCTTTCTTCTGATCATTCACATCATTCTCTTAGGGTAGCCCTTTCACTGGTGAGGCTTTTTGTCATGTAATAAGGAACAAGTACCAAGGAAATTGTGGTGAGACTGAATGAAGCAAACTGGACTTGGGTCATTCCTCTTCTTTCCCCCAGGTAAACTTCTTGCAGGGCACAAAGAAATGACTCTGCTTATATGTCTTTAATTTCCTTTGTACAACAGCAAAATATATGAATTGCCTTAATACTGAGTATTACCAATTAGAGATCATAAGGTACTCACTCAGTGTAGACTGTAGTACCTATCTGATCTCATAAGCCCTGCAATATAGACACTTGTGAGAAAAAGGAAGAAACAAATGTGTTATGTTTCATGCTGCATGTGTGAAGTTTTCAGTTGATGATCTCTTCCCACAACTCCCAGATCACACTTTTTCAGAGCACTGGAAACCCTTGATTAATTTACAGACAAACCGTGCCTGCCATATGACCTTTGTACATAAGGTCTTAGTGCAAAGCAAAAGCTCCTGCATTGAACAAGAGCCAGGGACAGTCTACCCCAGGTTTCTCACCATGGCTGCAACCCTGGGTGATGACGAACCTTCCTGAATGTATGACTTAGTGTGTCAATAGGGGGAAAATCCAATCTTATCATCATCAGCCTCATGGTACAGTACATCACTGTGGCTCCATGACTAGAAATCTTTAGCAAAATACTCCATGGCAGATTAGTTCAAACAGTATTTCAGGTTCTTTCCCCATAAGCCTCAGATATATAGGTTCTTTCTCCATAAGCCAATTAGCTATAAGACAAGCCTTGAAGACATTCAAGATGCCATTTTTTTTGCATCATGATATTGCTTAAGTGGCAAATACCAGCCCCAGGAAACCACAGTGTTTGTAAGAAGCATCTTTTCCCCAGTCTGCTTTCCATTTTTTCCCCTAATTCTCTTTGGAAAGTTGAATGAGAGGAAGCAACTTTCTCTTGCTAAGCCATATGTTTAAGTCAGAGCACATCTAATTTTCTGTTATCTCTGCTATTGATGTTTTCAGATTGACAGACTGTAAATAAAATTAAAATGGAGCACTACAGAACACCCAATGTGATTTGGCCCATAATGCAGGTTAAAAATATCTTAACTTTAGATCTGATTATTAAGTATACTAACATCATCTGTTTAATAAACTTCCCTTTGCAATTATTTTTCTTCATAGTCAGATGAACATTTGGCATTACACTGCATTTCTCCACTACATTATATTCTTGCTGCTCCAGTTTAGTCACAATCATTAGCAGATAAACTCTATTACAGATGCATCCATAAGCATCTCAAGGCTGAAGCTGGAAATCTAGGTCAAATTTTTTCACTCAGAAGTGAACCAAATTTCTTTCTGATGATATTGAAAGGTGTGATAGGGAAAAAGTCTACTCTGTACCTTGGTAAACTTTGACAGACTCCTAAACCTTGATCAGCATTGCTAACCGATAGCATGAAACCACACACTTCCGTGGGCAGCAGCTACTAACAAATGTTCATCCAGCTAATGCACCATTACAGGTTGTGGCTTATCAACTCTAAGAATGACATGCCACTTTCATTTATGTCTGCGTACTTCCAGATTCTTTCATCTCTATGACCAGGCAGGAATGTGAGACAGAATTCAGTCCCATGAGTCTATTTCACTGGGGAATCACGTAAGTAAATGAATATGACTGAAAACACAGATTAAAAGAATGCAAAATGAGGCGTTAAAAACCCACTGCTCTCCTGTGCAGTTTCAGCAGCTTTCCTCTAATATACTTTTAGTCTGAATATCTTTAAATAATAGCCTTCCCATGAGGCTGCCGTGATTCTGGACATGAAATCACTATCTAGGGTCCATAGTGCTTTATGGAGGGCTGCAGAATAACCTTTGGATTTCACTAATTTCACTTAATACTACTATCTTGCTAAAGAGCTTGGTGAATTGTACAGGCCAGCACTGTTCTGCCTTACGTTTGCAACTTTTTAATCCTTGGCCAGTCCATAGGAGCAAATGGATGCATATAAAACCTTTGCCATTACTCAAAATGAAGACAGGTTATACAGTCGGAATTACTGATATATCTGATGCTGTCTAGATTATAGGATAATCTGGTCAAGTACCTTGGTTTTCCCCTATTTCTGCCCTTACTGATGGTGCAAGGAGCACAACACCGCTGTACTTTGGCTTCTTAGTAGAATGGGTATAAAGCAATCTCCCTGCTATCCCTTGCGCCGTTCTTTGAGGTCTTCTGATGAAAGGTACTAAAATAAGCACTATGTATTATTCATACATTAATTCACTCTGGCATATTGGTTTCAGGAAACTTCATTTACGTGCACTGGGAAATCAACATCAAAGAAATGCAGAGTTACACAGTGAATACACTCAGTGGTGGAGCAGGACAGGTTTGACACGGCTCTGAAAAGCAAATAGAACTGTGCACAGAAACTCTGTCATCTCCTTATGACCAGAAAAAGAACAAATAAAAGGCCCTATAATAACTTTTCTACAGCTTTTGGGACAGTCTCGTGCAGCTTACTAGGGAATTAGACTCTATTAATAGTATTTTGTAGGGCAGCCCAAAATATGTATGGAAATAACTGAATTAAGAAAGTGATGATCCTGGACAAAACAAGTGATTAAGAGCACATGGTTTCCTTGGCTTTTAGCCTGATTTTTTAGTGGCAATTGCATGCTGCTGTTCTCTTTCAGTCTTCAAAATATCTTCAGTGGGACACCCAAAAAACTACTTCAAAGCCCCACATCTCTTCTGATGGAACAAACTGCCAGCACAAGAATTAAAAACTTTCTTCCTTATTAATTCACTGGGGGTTTTCGTTAGGAGTATTTATTTCACCATTAAAAAAAAACAACAAACAAATTCATATATATTTATAAAGTAATATTTCTTTTGTTTTTCCTCATGTCTCTCCATCACTTTGAAAGACTGTTTTCATATACACATGTAAAATGAAACATTCTGAACTCTGGAGGTAAAAGTAAAAAATCACCAGATGGCACTGAGTTATTCCCCAAAATTTTATAGCATAATTTCCTATAATGAACATTGAAGCTTAAACTCTTGATTCCATAAACAAAGTGCAGTATATGTGCACTGAGGAAAGACAATTCGTAGTCATTTTTCTCAGCAAGATTGTTACAGTAAAGACCCAAGCAACACTTCATCTACCTGTCACTTGTCTTGAAAGGGCAGATTACTTTTTCCTCAATCTTGGCACATCCAATTAAGGTAGACTTACAAGCCAGGCAGGTGCAAAGTGCAAGCCAGCACTTGTTCACATTAGCAATTATCAATGGAAAAAATACATAAGTGCTGAGGCTTGGCACAACAGTTACCCTGGCAACCGTTAGCACTCAGAGCCTCAGCAGAGACTAACATGACAGTTTGACTTCTTTTCCCATAAAAAAAGGATGATCGTGTTCTCTTTTTCTGTCTGTGTTTTTTTTCCCCTTCCTCTTTTTCCATGTTGTTTCTCCAAAGCTCTTGGCAGTGACCCTGCCTGTTTAACTCTCACTGCTCACCTATCAGTGTGTAGGGCGCTGAACTGAACGACCGTCCTTTGCCAGCCGTTAGAGCATCCTCTGTGGAAACCAAGCACGTTTACTGCTTACCTGGCCAAGCCTGAAGAGCAGGAAGGAAGGGTAGAGAAGCTGCATTGGCCCAAGATAGCCATAGACCTGCTGCCTAAGACAAGTTCACTCAATGTTATCTTTTTTTTTATGCTGGAATATCCAGTAAGACACACCATTCATCTGCGGTAACTTGACTGAAGATACTGTCCCCTCTTATGCATGGACCTTTGCAAACAGTTCTCTCTTTACTCACTAACTTCTCAAAAAGAAAGTCAACTACAAGCTGAATACATGTATTTTGTGTATAGAGGAATAAAACTCCCCATTTCCACCCAGAAACTCAGTCCAAGCAAGCTCTGCAGAAAGTACAACTTTAGAACATAATCAATAATCTTTGAGGACAGACGAGCTTGAAAAAGGCTCTGAATCATTTTGGAATAGGTTTTGTTCTGGGGGATGCTTGTGGACTAAGTTGTTTTAACTTGTTGACTGTGTTAGCTATCAATTCTGTTCTCATTTTTATGTCAACTAGATCTAAAGACTGATACACCTACATCGACATTTTGTTATTTAGTGACTGTTTCAGTTAAGGTTTACCTGAGTTGCCCATTGCTGCTGCTTGGGAGCTATTTCTATATGTTCCAGTTGAAGGATGGCTACAAGGAAGATAAAGACTTCTTTTTACAAGGGATCATGTGGAAAAACAAGGGGTGATGGGCACAAGTGACTCCTGGGGAGATTCCAACTGGACACATAGGAGGAAAATTTTTCCCAATAAGGAAATTCAGCCATTGGAATAATCTCCCCAGGGAAGTGGTGAGCTCCCCAGCGTTGGACACTGTGAAGACTGGGCTGGACAGAGTGCTGGGACATCTAGCCTAGGTCACGCTTTGCCTAAAGATACTGAACCAGATGATCCTTGAGGTCCCTTCTAAGCTGGTATTCTACAATTCTATGATTCTTTTTGTTGGTTTTAATGCCCCTTTTGTAGGTAGTTTTAGACATCCACTGTTCTTCAGTATAACTTTCTCTGTATTTTTTTTTCAAATCCTTCAATTTTAGAAAGTTAAAATCTTAAAGATCTGGATCTCATCTAGTTTTATTTTCAGTGGTCTATTTTCTCTCCTCTTCCACCCTTGATGTATGCTGTTCTTGTCCTTCAGCTTATCGTGTTGTCACTCACTGTCATCTCCAAATGGAGAAAAGTGGAAGGACTTGGGACACTTGTCTTCTTTTCTGAGAGGAGTGAGACAACATTTGGGAAGCTGGGTATACAAGCAAAGGTTTCGTGGTGAAACTGAGCTGTTGGTCTGTTCCTTACTCTTCAATACTAGACAAACTGAACACATACTCTCAAAGATATGCAGAAAATCAAAGGAAACATCTCCCAGCGTTTACAAGAAAATTCTGCGTTTGCTTATTCTTGCATATGCTGCAACCTTAGACCTCACAGAGAGGAGGCTTTGGCTTTGGAATAACATTGACCTGAAAATTCAAGATACAGAGCCAAATCTTACTGCTTATGTTCCTGTTATCTGTTCCCACGAGCAAAGAGAATCCAAGCTTTAGTTCTGCCAGCAGGATGAAGGCATACTAAATAAAGGTAATAAACCATTTTAAACCATTAAACAATCTTCCACAGATAGTCAGTCTGACAATTTTGACCAGCATTAAATTAAATGAAATGTTTCTAATCATGAACAAGAAACAAAATCTTACTTCCTCTGGTACAGTTGCATTGATTAGAAGGGTGAACCAATAAACATGGCTACTTTCAGATTTGGGGGCTAACAGTACCCTATTCCTTTCCCTGCTATTTTGTGGCCTGCATTGCAATCAATTCCACCGCAATATAATTTAATTTAAAATCATGATGCTATAAGCACTTGAGAAGCAGTTACAGTCATTAAGTCAGAGAAAGGTCATGTTAACATAAATATTGAAAAGAATGATAATTAGTCAAGAAAAACAGCAAAACAGGTTAAAGAGAAATGAGGAAGTTTTTAAATGTTAACATATCTATTCAGAAATATTTACATTGCATTTAATGGCTCCATTTACAATGAGCACTCCAATACAAAAAATACTGAACAAAATTATGGAAAAGAGTTACAATTAAAAATGACTTTGTGGACGTTTTACCATCTTGAGAGAAAATGAATAGTCTGAACAGCGCTCAGTGCAACTGAATTCAAATAGTCCAAACATGACTTGCTGCAGAATAAAGCTAAGTACTCTTTTACGAAGAGGAAAATACTTACTCTTTTGATGATTGTTCATAACTAAAAATTTGGGATATTTGAAGTAGTTGCAAAAAATCTAACTGTTTCTCTAAATTTTCCAACCTGTATCAGATTGAATAAAGGTAAGAATATCATAACAACATTAGCAATACCATGGCCTGAAATACACTCTTAGTGCTTCTCATAGTATTGCTTTCCATGTAATCCAGCCTTGATGTAAAGAAACACACACTTAATGACATATTTAAGACTCCTAAACAGGCTAAGCTTGTTGTTTCAGGGTGACTTCCAACTTACAGTATCACAACAGGGATGGTTTTATGTTAATTAAAAATACTACAAGAAACCTTAGTACTTTTATCATATATTCCTGGGTTTACACATGCTGAATTCAGTTTTTTTCTCACTTATAACTGTTGCCATTTGAATACATTCATTTTTAAAAGCAATTTTAGAGTCAAAAACCTAAAATTGCCTCCCAGGAAAACGTGAATCATTCCAGTTAGGTTTGTAATCTACCTAGATACCACAACCAAAGTAGGAGTGGGATGATAATGCAGCAGTAGCACTACAGTCATCAAAACAAGGTCATTGTTATACAGATAAACAGGGGTGAAAAAGTAAAAGGACAGACAGGAGCACAGAGTGATAAAGGAGTGGGCTTGTAGCTTAACTTTTCTTGTTCTTTTATTCTTGGTGTATTTGCCACAATACAAGCCACACAGTTAAACCTGCACAAATATCAAGGCAAGGAAATACTTCTGGGTTTATTTAGTTTTGAGTCAAAGGGAAGGGGGGATTGGTAACACAGATGTCAGATATTAGGAAGAAGTGTTTAAGAAATCCTGAGAAGAAACAAGTTTAACTAAGAATTCTTTCCTTAATTACAACCTCCTACGCCCTTCTTTAAAATGCAAATGCATCTACTTAAGTGAATTTACTTTCAAAGGGCTGTCAGGTGAGGCCACCCTAATTTGCAGGGACCTGGGAGCCTGAAATTTAACGAAAAAAAGCAGAAGGGATTTCAGAGAGCTTAGAGCTTTAAGTCTATATAAAATAGCCTGACAAAAATGTGTTCCTGTGGTTTTCCTTCCCAGGGGTCGGGCTCTCTTGCTCTCATGCAGCATGTCTGCCAACAATGTAATGTCAGCAGACATCAATATGGGCATCACAACAGGGGCGTAAGAGAGTTGCTTGCCATTGTTGTAAACAGCAGGGCTGTGATTCTAGCAAGAAAAATCCCAGTTATCAGAAATTTCAGCTACCGGTAAGGATCCTTCACCATTTTTCTCTCTTACATCCAAATTTTATCAAAGAAGAACAGACAGAAGGTGCAAAAAATTATAATGGAACACATGAAGCAGCAACAGCAGAAGCAATAAAAGCCATATCCAAAGTGTGCCTGTATTTTTCTCCAAGCAAAAAAGCTGATTTGGGGGTTTGAGCAGATTATGTCTCATGACAAAGCAAGTAACTGCATAAAGGTTAGCAAAAAACGTACTTCTACTTTGCAATTGAAATCAATTCGATTTGGGATTGAATCGATCCCAAATTCAATCCCAAATTTCTCAGCGCTGCTGGTACTGGGAAATAGGGAATGTCTGTCCCCAGGAAAAACTGGAAAAGCAGAACATAGTAGGGAACAGTGCTTAAAAACAAGAAGTAAAGAAATTATTCCTTGATTACTTACAAAAAGATGGGAAAAACCTTTCCTGGTCTATGTTCTGGCCCTTTCTATAAACCGCTCTGGGGGAGAGGCCACAACTTCCCAAGCAACCTAGTCTTGTGTTTTGCTTTCCTGTTAAAAATGTCTCCCAGAAGTTTCACCTAGACCTGTCTGATGCAAAGCAGCCTTTGCTTCTTACTCTATTCAATGAGGACAAAGAGAATGTTTTACTCCTTTTCCCTTTGAAGGTCTTTTCTGCATGTTTGGAAATGATTATCCTGTCTTCCTTCAGTCTTTCTCATCTCTAGACTAAACAGTCTCAGCTCTTTCAGGGATTACACTGATTTCATAATGTCTGGTTGCCGGTTTTGGAATCTGAACTAACTCAACAGATGTATAATGATACTAGGTTGACCCAACAAAGTCTTTAAAATGTAAATATGCTTTACACGCTAGTATTTGTTGATTCTTGCAGAGGAAATTCCTGTTGACTAATACTGATAAAAATAGCAAAGAACAAATAGTGTGAACTGACATGATTAACACTGGCCAGTAGTTTGCCACATTAACTTAGTGAGTCAGAACTACTTTTAGTACATCTCAGAGGTCGACCTTTTGGGTGCTATCATTCCTTAGCTCAACAACATTTGATGGCCAATATATATGCAATATTAAAAAAAGGAACTATTCTAGATCTTCTTTTCATGTGTTCATCTACTTCTGGTATGACAGTGATTGTAAAAACCCTTGAAAAAAAAGATTTGTCAGTGGCATCTAAGTCCCTCCTCAGAACTGGGCTGGAGTGATGATACGGACCCTTAAAATCTTAGCTTTTATGCTCATTTTAAAATCGTGATTTGGTGTCTGCGCAAGCCATTTGATATGAGGAAGCAGCCATTTTCCAAGGGGATTTACTATGCACACAACAACTTAAATCTGTGAAAATGAATCAACTGAGTCAGCTGCCGATGACAGCAAAAATGGCCTGGAAGCTTTATACTGTTACCTTTTCAAGCAGGAGCTTGAAATTAGGAGAATTATAGCAAAACTGTCATTGAGGAGAGATCGACTGCCTGGAATTTGCAACGCAAACCTATTCTTATCCCTTATGCAGGAGAAAGATAAGTGTGTGTGCGGAGGGGAAATTAACGGCCATAAGAGTTCTCTCCCAGTTGCAGTTTCATCTTATTTATTGTTAGTATTTATTTATATATATATATTTAAAAGCTTAAATGATTTGTTAGCTATGCATCAAACTAACCCATATAAATGCATGTTTTATTGCAGCTGCTACAGCTTTTAATATTCTTTATTATTACCCTTTTAGCACCTAGAAACTAGCACCTAGAAACTAGTACCACGCTTTAAGTCTTCACTATGCAAAACTCTGTATGAGCAAATGGGACAAGGGCAGATTCTGCCCCACAGGGCTCAGAACATAGGATTTTGAAAGGATGAGGCACGTGAGCAGACAGACATCAAGAGGGACCAGGTGAGGTGACAAGGTGATGTAAAAGTCAGTATGTTTACTTGAAGAAGCAAGCTTTGCAGCACAGATAGGAGAGTCAGCGCAGAATAGAGTACAGGGAGAGGTCTTTCTCTTCTGCTGCTTCTTTGTGCTTTGTGTCACACTTGATTTTTGCTTTGTGGCTTCAGATAAAGTCATATTCTGTGATTGGCTCATCCTGGGCTCCTCGCTACATCTGTATGAAGCCAATGATAGAAACAGGACAAACTACTTCCAGTAGAGACAAGCTCTTGATTCACCTGGCATTACTGAGGAGATTTTTGCACAGGCGGATAAAAACATAGATACAAATACCTTGGATTAAAATTACCAGCATCCATCTTGCACTTTGAGCGTTTATTCCCTAAACGAAAAAATACAAAATCAGCAAAACGACTACAAAACCTCTACAGCCTTAAATGATCGAAGGAAGAAAACCCAAACAAACAAGAGACATATAGCTGGTTAACAATGCAGCCTGGAAAAGCAAGCACTCTCCTGAAACACCTCATAAAAAACACCCGTCATCTGCTGCTTCTTTTTCATACTGTGGAAGTTCTAGCCTGGATTCTTTGTCTTGATTGTCATGACAGAAGAAGCGATGATTTATTAGCTGCTCTTGACCTCTCTGAGTCTTTGTAAGTTAAAGCTGGCATCCTGGTTTCCAATGACCCTCACAGAAATGCACATTCCCTTTTTTACAGCTTCTGATGTGAAATCTAGTCCATTGGCAGATGTATTGCTTGGTGTTCACTGTTTTATTAGAAGGATTTTGTATATGCCTCTGTATATTCTGCAGTCATGTAGTATCTCAATAAGCCACCCCAGGGGCTGAGACCAGCTGAAGTGGTTTCAAAAGTAGTTGACGGACAGAAAAACACAGTAAGTGCTGGTAACTTATGTCCTCAATGAATGGGCTCCCTCCTATGCAATTTAATCCACTTCATCACCCCTCTCACCTCTCCCCAGCACCAGCAAGGGTTATGAGTCAACAAAATAACAAAACATTTACAGAAGTGCCACTTAAATACACCTATTCTATGCTAAATTTTAGCAGATGACCTTCACAAGGTCATCTGTTCAATGAGAGAGAAGACAACATGAAACAACAGCCTAGTGAGAACTATGGGGAGCAATTAAACATTAAAATTACTGTCTGTTGTCCAAAAGAATAATATATGTACTTAGCTGAACAGCACAAACTATGGATAGAAGCACTATTTTTGATTTGGGGGAAGGTATGATAAAAGTTTATCATGCATTATCAAAAAAGGTGCGTTGCAAGTTGTGGCTGGGATCTCCCATCCAACTGATCATGCTGCCTCTACAAGACAAAAGTACAGGGGCTGCCAAGACTTGCATTTGTTATCATATAGATGCTCATTGTGTTGAAATATGTACTTTTGTAGTTTATGGAGCTGAGGTACTTAAAAAGGCAGTCTGCATTACTATTTGATTTTGCTTAAGTCAAAAGAGCCCATGTCACTCTGGAAACCAGAGATGTTCACATGCGGCATTTACATGTAGACAAGGAAGGTGTCAAACCCATATTCTCTAGAGACAAGGCAATAGGCTGTGGAGTTGGTATTCATCTCCTAAAGCACAGTCCAAACAATGTTAGCAGGATAATATCTCAGGTACTGTGATAATAAATTTAGTTGCTGTAACTTAGGTACCTAGTGCCATTTGAGATGTTCTGGGCTGTCCCATGTGATCGCAAGCAGCGATTCCAGAAAGGTGAAGATACACCCTGTGAGAGGATGATTTCAGTTTCAGAAATGATGCTGATAACTAGACTTTGACACCTGAATTGCGTCTTCTTGATTGTATTGACTCTCCATTGACTGAAATGATAAATATCTAGCATGCAGGTAGACACTTGTCTATAGTACAGATATATAACTGACATCTGAAAGCAGTTAGCTGAATCTGAAGCCACAATAGGTGATAAGCAGAAACTGCTTTAGTTCATAGTTGGAAAAAAGCCTTCACCTGAGTGAAGCCATTTACCAGCTGAACAGTTGAACAACCATTATTGAAACTAAGTGATAACAAAGCAATGAAAAATATCCAGTACAATGCAAAAGGCAGATAGGCTTGGACAGTATATATGAATGATGTTATCACAACACCAGTGCTAACCTGAGACACTTAAACCAGAACCTGAACCACTGTGATGAGTCCAGAGACAAAAAAAATCATCCAAATTCAAATGAAAATAAAGCTACTGAACAGTGGAACAGAAATTATTGGATGCTGCCTAGAGATGCAGTTACTTGTATTGACCCTGCTGCGTCCTTGAAAATAACAGACTTTGCAGCAGAAGTTGACAAAAAAAGCTGTCTGGGAGGAAGAGAGGATTAAACTCCTTGAACTCTCAACCCATCTAAAGCTTTCCCACCAGATGGATGTCTAAGTTTCTCGAGAAATGCACCTTTTTAAAGCAATTATGACTATCCCATGATATTTTTTCTTTTCAGTGTATAGCTGAATTACCTGGAAAATAGAGACACTGTAGACCACTAGCTTAGGTTGAATATCTGGAATTTGGAGTGTGGTAAGATGAATCTCATTTTAAATTGGAGGCTTGGATTTAATTTTTTCATTATACTTAAAGCATCTCACTTAGTGCTGGATGACCATTTCAGTGGATAATGATTGTAGAAGATCTAAGTGTCCGCTCCATTGTGCTACAGTTCATTGCCTGACCAGTACGGATAGTCTGTCTAATGTAGACTATCTCTACATTACAATGCTATTGTAATGGATAAATATAAAGACATTATTAAATGCATAAAGATCAAGGTAATGGAGACTACCTTGGCACATTAGACAGGTGGCATCATGAATTTATATGAAAATCAAGGCAAATATCAAAACAGAGTATGCTCTAAATGGGAATGTCATTTGACTTCTGCTGGCTATGGTAGGAGCCAGAGATATGCTGTAATTGCTTAATCTCACCATCTTGGCCTTTTTTGCATACTCTGTTCTCATTACTGTAAAATCTCAACAACAGTTTTGGATTTACTGTACGCTTAAACTCCTCTGTGAACCAAATCAAACTCCTCTGCTCAGCCAATCAGTTGAAACTGCTGTCATTCTTACTACTCTTTTTGCTTGCCTTAAATCTGAGTACTTAAGGTAAATACTAATAGTAACCTGCCATTTTGAAGCTTCTGAGGGAGACTGGAAGGGAAGAAACATTACATCTTCTAAGATCAGGTCTATAACCATTCTAGAGACCTATATTATCATTTTAATGGTGTAGATCACTTATCTACTCTGCTCCATATCTTTAGTGAGGCACACAAATGTTTGCCAAAGGACTTCCCTAGGTTTTTTTTGCTACTTTGCTTAAAATTACAGAGTCTAACCCAATACTTCAACAGGTTTTAGTTGCTCCAATCACTTTATTATCTGATGTTGGGCAATAGGAGATCTTTTTAACATCTTCATTTCCCTCAGATGTGTTACCATAACTTGTCCCTCGTTTGTGAGTACTAATGAATAGTTGAGGTCCTCAGTGACATCAAACTAAATCTTATCTGTGCCCTTCAGAGGTCAGGCAGAATGGGATTTTGCAGTATTGACTGTTAAGAGATGATATCTCATACAGATGCCATTCTTCTACTTTCCATCTGGAAATTCTGGGAATATACAATGTTTTAGTACATATTTGTACTTAATTCACCTGGGTAGACTGTGTTGGAAGAAGACACAAACAAGGCTTTCAATGACAGAAATCTATATTCTCTCCTATGTCATTGTTATATGTTTGGAAATCAGCTAACACAAGACATCCCAAAAGGTGGCACACAAGTCCATACATGTTTTGAACATCCCATGAAACCCTCTTCACAAAATGCCTGAAACTCTGCACATGCTAGAGATGCTAAATCTTCTCTTTTAGTTGATTAGTGGTGCAAATTTAAAGCACACTGTCATGAATCACCATCACTCATGTATTTTCTGGAATGATGCTTCTCGGAATGTTTTCAACAAAAGGCATAATCCTCCATATAGCCAAAAAGCACAATCCTCCATATAGCCAAAAAGCACACAAAAAGAAGAAGAAGAGGAAAAAAACTCCACAACAATTAAAAATTCCAGCCCCATTGTATTTGCAAACTTTGTTCTCAAAAAAAAAAATCCATGCTTTGTTTGAATTTTGTTGTGGAAAGTGTTGGACTTGAGTTTGATAGACCCAGCTCAATTCCCAGCCATTCCGTTGCCATCATGTGTGTCAGGATTGTAGGACTTCCACACTCTTCTGTTGTGGGAAGTTCTTTCCTGAAAGGAATGTCCTGGATGGAGATGGAGGCAGGATTGTGACACTCTGTGAGAATAGAAGCCACAGTTAATTGTGGTAGAAAAATGCACTCTTCCATGCATTGTTTTATTCTTTTGTTCCAGCCTTCAGGACATTCCAAACTTTGAGAGGTTTTGCGTTTAACAACTTCCATACCGTATTATCA
Organism: Brotogeris chrysoptera; assembly: GCA_030323915.1. Classification (NCBI taxonomy): domain Eukaryota; kingdom Metazoa; phylum Chordata; class Aves; order Psittaciformes; family Psittacidae; genus Brotogeris; species Brotogeris chrysoptera. The sequence goes on along the minus strand of JARCZZ010016106.1, from coordinate 3,151 downwards.
ACTCTTGTCTCTGAGACAGAGCTCACAAAGCCTTGGTTTCTTGGGGATTCCATCTTGTGGTATGCCTGTTTCCAAAACCATCACTGTGCTGCTGTTATATATGTCTGCCTTATTGCCCTCCTGGGAACCCTCATGGAAGAGTGGTTTGCCTAGTGCCTTGGCAGTAGGAAAGTCTTCATTTGATGTTCATGACTGATTAGATGCAAGAAAATTCACTCCGAGACCAGTGAAGTGTATGCTCTGGAATGTGAGTGGAATGTGATGGTTTTCCTGTGATTACAGCATTCATGATGCCTTGTGTGTATGAACCCATTGGTCTCTAGTAAGGGCTGCAGAACTTATTTTAGGACATGAGAGTGGCAAGTTTCATAGTCTAGCTTGTTAGTTCAATTGATACTGTAAGAACAAAAAGCTAACTTTCAAATTCCATGCATGCTCTTTAGAGGAAGCTCACTTCAAAATACAGACAGGTAAAGATAATTAAAGATTAAACACAGTGATCTGCTAAATAGTTTGAAGAAAAAAAAATGGGTCCTGCCTGTGGAAAGCAATGAGAGCAGGAAGGAAAGGGATGATGCCTGCTACTGATAAATATCAATAAAATCAAGTATCATATAGGAAAGGATAAGTGGATGATGGCTTTTAATTATTTCCTTCAACAGGGAAATCAGACTGGGGCCAATCTCATGATGAGACATCAGGTTTAAAAAGCAAAAGAAAACACTTATTGATGTACTATATAGTTACAGTTTAAAGCTCTGTTATGACAGGCCAATAAGTGTAATTGAGTTAAGACACAGACCAGAGAAATTCATGTAGCTGTCAAAGATCAGAGTTTGGACATGATTTCTATCTTTGAAGTTTCAAGATGTTGACAACCAGAAGCTGGAAAACTAATAATCCCTCTATACATGCAATATTTCTCATCTCCATCTTTAGATCGCTGTTACTGCCTGCTTTTTGAGACAGAATTTTGGCTTGGTGAACCCCATGGTTTGACACAGGGTGATGGCTTTCATGTTCTTCAGCTAACAGATTCACTTAATAAAACAGTGAGAACATTGATGGTTTCCAGCTCCAAAGTGCTCCTTGTGAGTATGAAATGCTATAATTTAATATGCACCCTCTTTTCAGTCGGGCCATGCAGCAGTACTGGCAAGCTCTCTCACAGCTGGGTGTAACTTGGATACCTAGAAGAGTCAATTGGTGTAGTTATTCACTTTGTTTTTTTCTTCTTGGGCTTTTAATGCCTACTTCTGTCAGTTTGGTTAAATATGCATTTAATAGACGTATCTTAAGTTAACTGCAGACGATGCATGACCCCTTCAAAGGGAAATTCTCTGTAGGTGGTCTGCTGTGTTGCAAAATGCAATTAGATGAACATTTCCAATATGTGAAATCAGCATATCCCCAACCGTAAAAAGACATTAGCAGCTAAGAAAAGGAGAAAGAATGTCTCTTCCCAAGGGGAAGGCAAGGTGGAGAAATAATAAGATGAGGATACAGAACCAGTGGGGCAGGGGGAAGGCTTTTGCGATAGTAATGAAAAAGTGCTGAAATGACTGTCTATCAAATTGCATGCACCACTGCAGTGAGGTAGCCTAGCACTCATCTTTCTACTTCCTTCTTTTCCTCCAGCCCACTGAGGTCATTCTGTTCCTGGTGGCAGCCACAAGTAGCAGAGCTGAAGCTTATCTCTAATCTCATTGTCAGTCATTGTGGCCCTAATTGCTGTAGCACTCCCTTTCTTAGAGTCTAAAGTTTACTAATATATGTATCTACCAGATACAAACTCTTTCCCTTTTTACTGAAAGCACTCTTATTCTAATTTCCCAATTGGACAATTCATGAGAAATTTGTTTGAACTTCTTTTCATTGCTATTTTTCTCTCTTGAAATTTTGAATGCTGCCTTCCAAGGTACTTTTCAGTAACGCGGCAGTGAATAATGAGGATTTATTTCCCTTTCCATAAGTAATTAATAAACAAAGAGAAGATACCGCTCTCCTACTAAATCAATAGATTAATAGAACATTTTCTTCCTGGCAGCTATAAAAGAAATGTGAATTAATGCAATGCTAATTCTCAGAAAAGAAATATATTAGCCACTTGAAATAATGTTACGTGGACAATAGAGAATTGGGAGCAGCTCCTGGGCTCTCCGCAGGAAAGCAGTAGGTGTTGTGGTAATGCAGAGGTGCCTTTGCTTTTTAGAGAATACTTTCAGTAATATACTGGTATATATGAAACATACTTGCTAACAGTGTAATCAATCAGCTTTAATGGTCAATTAAGAAAGCCATCTTACACATTATGTGGTTCAGCTGATGGAAACAGAAGTTGAAGCAAGGATAAATGAGCAAGCAATATATTTTGGAGAACTGGAGGGTCTTCAGAGTGTTTGCTATGATTCCAAGTGAACTGCCTGGCAGGGGCTGTGCACCAAAGGAGTGAGGGTATGGGAAGCACGAGACCTAAGTCAGTTCAGGAAGAAAGGAGACAACAGAATCAGACTTTATATATGCAGTGACTACACTTGGATTTTAAAGGGCACTGGAAAGAGGGTTTGAAATGAGAAAAAAATATGCTTGCGTGGGAAATCTAATGCCATAGCGCTGAGAGGTATTAAAGGGCAAGAGGGAGAGAATGCAATCTCTCCAGTCAAAATTGGAATCTTGAAGCAATAACAGTAGGTAATCATGTTCGGTAAACAATTAGGGACAGGACTAAAGATCAGTTAAAAACAATAAACAATGCATATGAACAAGAAAATGGAAACACAAAGTAGAGGAAGAAAAAAAAGGAAACAAATAATCGTGCCCAGAAGAAAGAAAAGAGATATTAAATAACAGAACCAAAGCAATAAAAGTAAGATGTTTAGATCATGTTTTCTGTTTTCCTTTAGATTTGTACACAGTGAGAATAGTCCACATGCTCAGGTATTCAAAAATACTCCTGAACAGAATAACTAAGAGCTTGGTTTAAACTAACTATCAAAACATGACAAAGGGACGAAGTCCATGAAGGCTGTCCATCGTATTTGAAAAATCACGGCAGTCAGGTGAAGTTCCCAACAACTGGAAAAAGGGAAATATAGCCCCCATTTTCAAGAAGGGGAAAATGGATGAGCCGGGGAACTACAGAGCAGTCAGC
>JARCZZ010016105.1:0-11727 GCA_030323915.1 Brotogeris chrysoptera | reverse complement strand
AAGTATTCCAGCAGCCGTTGTTTTGAGTAACTTTACATACCACTGTTTTAAAGGCTCAGCTATTTCATTCTACACATCCTGTAGGAACAATCTGTTGGGTGATCACATTTTCGCCTTTTCATTAAATCTTTACAAATGGTGCTTTCATACACATCTCCCAGCAACATACTAGAATTTTAGGAAGCCTATTATAATGTGCCCACTACAGCAGCATGGTTAAAAATCAGAAGACCACAGAATAGGACTCCATGACAGCAATGTCAGCATTTGAAAATTTACACAGCTGCAGAAGCAGCAGCTTAGTAGAATTGAAAATTCAAGAGTTACTTTCAAAATAGCTGACCTTTTATGAATTATAGTTTATACTGCTTCTATTAATCAAGAATAAATATAAACTTGATTTGCATTAACGTAGGCTTGTTCAGGTACGCCATTATAATATACACTTACAATGAATTAAAATACATAAATAACATTACCGAACTATCCAGGTAACCATTCCCATCTGTATCATACAAGCGAAACATAACTGAAAAGGAAACATAAAGAGAAGGAATCTCAGTTAGAAAACATAGCAACAGCATCATTTCATATAAAAACCAAATACAACAAAAACCAAAACCACACAACAACCAAACCAAAGCACAAGCCAACCAAACCTGAGGTTTAAAATTAACATTTTCTTTTCATGATCACACTAACTGTAGACCCACAAAACACTTTGTATTATGTGAGAGGTTCACTCAGCATCTACCCTGCCATGGTGCCTCCTACAAGACACGTTAGCAAGACAGCGCAATTGCACCTTTTCCACATAATCACTACAACAGTTAATTTGGTCTATGAAATTATTTCTGGTTCCTCCCAGAGATGATCTAAATTCATGACGAGTACCACCAAAAGGACCCTCTCTGTCATTTCAGCAAACACAGGCTAACACACAACTGGCCATGCAAATATTGATAAGCTTAAGTTACAATGGTAATCTCATTTTCTTGGTTGCAGCTATCATTATTCAGTAATTATATTGCTTTAGAAATGCTTTCTGATCAGCTAAATGAAACAGAGCATTATTATTTAAAGTACCTAAACAGCCAAGTCCAACAATAAGCATTCCTCACAGACTGCCAGCACGACTCCTCCCAGGACCAGATTTGTTTCATCAATTTGAAAATGTATTCCTAACACTCTGGGGAGCTACCGAGACAAGAATAGCTGTATTTTGACAATATCCAGAAATGGATATATACTTTTAAGTTTGTACCACTACTTGATTCCAGTCACAAGAGCAGGTATGTCCATCATTACCAAGCTATTTTAAAGTAGCTTACTCTGCTGACCACATACTGCATCAAATTGCAGAGCAGAAATAAGCCTGAAGCTTTGGTAGGAAAACTGTTAAAAGGCTAAAGATGAAAATCAGAAGCTTTGCTCCTTGTCCCTGCTTTCTGAGACAGTTTGTCAGAGCTCTGAAATCTAACCACCACCCTCTTAAAAACTGATGTTCTCCCCCTCCACAAATCTATTTCCTAAGGAGTAAGAAAAGAGCCCTGTAACGCCTTGACTGACATTAGAACCCAAGCAATCTGCTTACAAACTGTAAACATATGACCTATTCAACAGCAAACAATCAGGAACAACCATTCTATGACTCCACCGTGAACAATCCCACCACTCCAGGTCCACAGCAAATTCTGTTACAGTCCAATAAATTCTGCAGTCAAAGCTTATCAGAGTTTTCAGGAAACAATATAATGAGGAGTAAGAGGAAACTATAAGCAGTTGGCAAGTAAAGTTCAGAAAAAAATTGATTATTTTTGACCAGCAGCAAAACATACTTAACTGTTGTATGGACTGGTCTGCTTCCCTTGTATCTCCCATGTTATTCCTAAGTTGCTCACCTAACTGTGGGGATAAAAGGTAAGTACTATACCTCTCCACCACTTCAGCAATTTTTGCTGCTAAATCGAACTGCTTTCGAGAGCTGTAATGTAAGACTTAAAATATTTACTGTTGTACACTGTTTCAAGCTACAAAGGTCCATTATTCTTTAGGTATAGCCTAAGAAAACCTATTAAAATATCTTTCTTGCCTGTGAATTACACAGTAGAAACGTTTCAGTGTAAAACAGCAGTTAACACTAAAAGGCACCAGAAATACTGATACTGTTCCTGCTAGTACACCTTCTACCAAAGCTGTGCAGGGCATGGCAGCTAACATTATCTGGCAAAGATACCATTAAGCATTTGGCTTCCATAGGGATGAATCACTGAATGGGTGATGAAGTTCAAATCCTCTAGTTCTCCTTCCTCCTCCTCTGTGATTGCAATGCACTGGTTGAAAGAATGTTCTATGGTTATCATGATGCAAGTTTTAGCACCTCCGTGATCTTTACCCACACCAGAGAAGCAGGGCTTACAACATTTTTTTCCTTTAACATGAATCTGTAGTTCTAATCAGACATTTTGAAACAGACATTAGCATAATTATAACTTTTTCACCTTTGTAGCAAACAAAGTCTCTCCGGTTGCATATATATTAGGTAGTGAAAAGGCTCAATCTGTGCTCTTGGGTGAAAAAAAACCCACCTAACTATGCTACTGGTGTGGCAGGAAATCTCTTTCATCATTTTTCCAATTTTTTCTATTCACACCCTGCTAAGTATTCATGTTCTTCCTGATTTATGCACTCTAAGAGAAAAGACAACAAAAGGATAAACCAACTGAACCAAAGTTCTGATGCAAACTAGGGAAACCAAGTAAACCTTTCGTATTTCTTTTCCCATCGCTTTACCTGATAGCGCTGACTGGCCACCAGAATTCTGTTACTAGACTGCATACCTTTTGTAAGTAATTAAAAATGCATTAAAATAAAATTACCAAGATGAGTTCAGTTGCTGCAATCCTCTACTTTCACCTGCAACTTCCGGACTTCTAATCTTGCGTATGAGAAAAGGAGCCATCCCAGAAATTCCAGAAGTTCAAAGTATGTTCTTTTGAGAAGAAACTGGGGAATCCGCTCTCAAAAACGCATGCACAAACAAGTGCTGAATGTCCTTTCTATGTTCACTACCACATGTACTTTGAAAACTGTAAGGCTTGTCATCTCTACAAAAGCCGGAGTGTCCAAGAACATCATAGCGAAGCAATAGCATAGCAAAATGACTGTAACTGCAATTTGTATTACTGCAAAACCACAAAAGAACAGTGTGGCATTCTCAAAGCTTCTGCAGGTATGGGAAGAACAGAAATAGAATAACCTGGAGTTTTGATAAGAGAAACTGGCAAAAAACCCTACAACTCATTCTTGGAGTTTCTGTTTGCAATAATGGAGAGAAGTTCCAGCACTTGTAAGCACATTATGTTTCTAAAGCTATGGTACCTGTGGAGGACATATGCTTCCTCCACACCATTTATGTCAAATGTCCTTCATCACGCCTCCTGATATTTCCTAAACAGTTTCACAAGATATGTGTCTGGTGTCCACGGTTACTCTGACAAAAAACACATTCAAAATGAGAAATAGGTTGTGCTAATAAAGCCTCAACTTCTACGACTGGGGTCATTAAAGGAAAGTAAGTTGAGCCACAAAACATGACTATTCAGTTCTACGGAAGAACCTTGCATATTTACAAGGGGTCTTTCTTACACGTTCAAGAAACATAGTGTGGACACCAGCAAGCAAAGTTTGGTACCTGTGAAAACAACATGAAGAGCAGAAAATGGTTTCTATGGATCAAGCATACAGGTTGAGCCACAGAGCATGAAGGTACTTAACAATATAGACACACCTTGAACTATTTGCAATGTGACTTTAAAAAAGACAACTTAAATTCTTCCAATGCATCCCTTCTAGGGAAATTTGGGATATTTATAATCAGGCCATATCTAGTTTATGAATAATAGATATGCTGAGCATGTCAAACAGGTGAGGCTCGCACTGCTCAAAACCTCTAGAATTACACTGTTAATAGTTTAGAGAATCAATTTATCTGCTGGAATATTTGTAAATCTATGAAAATCCAAAAATCATCTAGATTCAGATCCTAAACACTATTACCTCTTAGTGTATTTACCTTAAAAAACCCTTCAGTTTATCTCAGATTTTGTTTGAAAGCACCACTTCCATGTTCTACTTGTCCTGAACCAAGTTTCCACTAAGTTTTGATCCAGAATGTTTCCTTCTTTTTTTTGTCAACTGAAGAAAAATTCAAATCCTAATTGGAGATTAGTATTAATATTAATTTTGGCAACTCCAGAATAAGACATCCTTGCTTTTTTCTCTCCACTGCTACTAATTTATAATTTACCTTACAGCCACAGGACATACCGCTTAAAATTATTTCAGGCAAAGCGTTAAACTATCATTCATTTATAAGACTAATTCAACTAAAGTCAACAGGGAATTCTGCATAATAATGGTGCACTATAAGTCAGTACTCAGACACTAAAAAGTGGCAATAGGTGGTATATTTCAACTCTGTATGAGAAAGAAAATAAACTCACATAATGACCTTAATTTTATGTAGCAAATAAAAAGAATCTTGAATATCTCATACATGTAAGCACCATACACCTATTAAATCATGTTCTCTCACTCCTAAATAATATAGATCATTCATAGTCTTTTGCCTACGCAGTTTCTTTTGCACGAAGTTCATGGAACATCCCCTACACTAAAATCATCACCGGCTCCTCTGGCTCTCCTCTTTTTCATTGTAGCAGTTCCTGACACTAGAGGAGGCAAGCGATCTCCACTGCATGCTATGGTTTGTGCATAGAGCTCTTCAGAGCTCTGATGAGGTTTGCATTAACTTGTTACCATGAAACAGGTGCAGTGTAAGTTAAATTCAGTCTTGGTTAGGAACTTAGTTTTCTTATGCTTGTGTTCTGAATGCACATTCACACATACATCCTTATATTCTAATTATATGACACCTAACTAGCATCACCAAATTTGGGAGCGGCTCCTTATAACCTTTGCTGAGGCAAAAATATAGGTAATCTAAATAGTACGACGTTGTTATTGTAAGCTAACCACAGGTAATGAAACATCAAGATACTTCCAACAACACGCAGTCATTCAACCTAGTAATGAATCCCTCACTCCAGCAGAAGCAGCATACTCTCTGCACTTCCTATCACACTGAGTATTGACTTTCCACGCAGTATTACAGACTGACCCCACAGTTCTTTTACAGACCAGCTACGGATATCGAAGTATATTTGGTCTCATGAACGCCTATATTATTAGATCAACTGTTTATCTATTTGGAAAATTATGGAAAATGGCTTCTAAAACTCCATGACAAGGAAACGCAGGAGGATTTTTCTTCTTTTTCCTCAATTCACAGATCAAACTTTCAGTTTTTTTGAAGCGGTAGAAGCGTTGGGCTTTATGAATTAGGCCCCTAATTAAAAACATCACATAATTTCTAACTTTCAGTGTCAAATAGTTCCAACAGTGATGCAGACTTATACCATTTTTGGCTTTTCTGTATTCACTAATACAGCTTATATTAACAACTTTGTTTGAATGAGATTTGTTTACAGATTATTCACCATTTCTATATCTAAGTATCCTCAACATGTTTCATTTGTTTTTCTCAGATGTAATACTAAGCAAGAGACAACAGTACACAGAAGATTATTTTAACTTACAAAGTATCATTTTTACTCCTCATCTTAGCATGTGCAAGATAGAAATTAATTAAAATCTCATCAAGTTACTCCATTAGCAAGAAAAAAGGGTAATTTCTGCAAGAATTAACACTTTGAAACATATTTTTATAATACTGCTAACTCAAAACTCATTCTGAAACTGAAAATTTCCAAATAGAATTTTTGATGACTTACTGAAATAAATAAATACCATTAACTCTTTTTTTTAAAAAAAAAAAAAAAAAGGAAAAAAAAAGAACATACATTCTAGCTTGTCTTCAGGTCTTCCTCTTTCCAGCAGTGACAAATAGCAAACAATATCTTTCAGCTGGATCATGTCTGGTAAATTTAAGTTGGCAGGAGTAGGAGGTCGGGAAGTAGAGGTACCTTTGTTAAGTCGCAGACCTGAAAATAACCCACAAGCTTTGTTACTCTTAACATGATATAAGCAGAAAATATGCGCATCTTCAGTTTATGTGAATGTCAAATGACTTAATTTAAATATAAATATGAAGTTTTAAACAATTCATGTTCACAGCTTATCTAGCAAAGGCAGAATTAAAATGATAGTGAGGCTACAAAATATTATATGAATAAAGCAAACTACTGGGGAAAAAATCAATTATGGGAATGGCAAGGCATTTTTTCATATCTGCTGATCTGCTATTTGACTACAAAAAAATTGGCTCTAGAACATTACATGTTAATTCAATACTTAATCCCTGCCCAATGCTGCATGCTCTTCCTTGTGACTGTAGAAGATTCATCTAATTCATAGATCAAGACTAGCTACACTAATTGAGGATGCTTTAGTGTCAAAGAAAATTGATAATATGCGCGTAGTTTTCCCCAACACATAACAAACCATGGGAAGCCTCGGCCACAGAAAACTATTAAAATAAACACAGAATAGTCATAAGAATTGTTCGAACACTGTGATCAAGAGCAGTTCCAGTGTACCACTCAGAACACAAGTTTCAACACTGCCAAACTTTTGTTTCAAGAGATGTTAATATAACTGGTCCTGATGATATTACTGGAATCTGTAAGACCAACAAACTGGGGGGGGGGGGGGAGGAAGGAAGGACAGTAGAACACAGAGAAAACAGTAGTAAAACTTGACTTACAAGTTTATTACGTTTCTCACTGACTTTAGTGATGTTGAAGATGAAACTTTACAAAAGGATTTACTGTTCATAAATATTTTCTACAACTAATTCAGAACAGATTCATCATTGTACACAACATGCATAAATAAGTTCATTCGTTTGCGTTGGACAAGTTGATTACTGTAGCAAATGGAGACAATTTTGGGGTTTTCCTCTCCCCCCTATTTTTATCTTGAAAAACTTATTTCCAATCTGAAGGCATTTTCAAAGATCGACTGAGGTACCCACGTTTTAAAAAAAATAAATAAATCAGCAAATAAGAGTAAATTGGCACGTGTAAAATATATCTTTGATCCAAGTTAATGGTTTCAGGCAGATAATAATGCAAGAAAATATTTAAATTAATAAAAAGATTTAATAGCGCAATGTTCTATTAAATGAGCTCACTTATCAGTTAAGTGTTCTTACAATTAAGACATTATAAAATAGTAATCAATTGAGATGATAGCTTTAATCACACAATGTACACAAATATCAGTGTACACACTCCAGTCTTATGTGAACCTTACGCATAGAATAAAGTGTTACAAAACTTAGACTAACTCATCCCAAAAATGTGCAGTCCTGAAATCCCAATGAAAAGAAATAGGAAATTTAAGGCTATCTTTTAGCTTCTTATAAGCTTCAAGGTGCAGGTTACTTCTTAATCAGAGGTGGGAGAGGGGTAGCTCCAATGTACTGACTTACAGCCCTGCTGCTTACCTGGCATCTGTTTCCATCTCTCTTCAGACACCTTAACTGAAAACACAATTTATAAATGGACATGAGTGGTACAAGACATACTAAGTAAAAAGCAGACACATACCAGAGAGATTTATAAACCCTGCTGCTTTCCTGGTGATGCTCTCTAGCCCTCATGTAACTTTCTGTTTTCCAGAAGAATGTCAAATGCTTCTGGCAATTTTTTTTGTCACTTTTTTTGCTATTTGTAACATTTAAAAATTACTGGATATCCGAAAAGAAAGGTTTCTGGAATTTTCATTTGCACTTCAAAATGTACCAATGTAAAACTTTTTGCCCTTCAAATGCCAAAAATTACAAACATGTAACATCTAGGCTAAATATCGTGCAACTGAACTTCAATATGAATGGTATGTTTTCAAGCACAAATAACTCCTGCCTGAGGTGAACTGAACTGTACCTCTGAAACACGCTTTGGACAAAAACTATTTATCAAACTTGCGGTATTACCCTAAATACATAAGGAAGATTACTAATCTGGTCTCACTTTACATTATTTCTTAAGTCTTACTAGCAGAAGAAGGTGCAAATTAATTACACATTGGGAAAAGTAAATGAAGAAGAAAAAATATTTAGGAGGTTGCATCAGAGTAAGAAATTTAGCATACAGTTTGAACTACAACAACAGTAACAACCATAAATTAGAGATTCTGTTGCAAAGCATTTTTAAGAGCAAGGGAGTGAATCACTGGTCTAAATGACTTGCCCAAACCCATCAGTAATTCATTATCAGAGCCACAGTTATCAGAAGAAGGTTTTGAAGTATACTCCACACAACTGATTACAACATAGTCTACTAAGCCTACTCCTCTGCACATAGAACCAGTTTAGATTACTAACAACAAAAGCCCAAGGAAACATACTGTCTAACACAGCAGGTATTTGCGGAAGTAGATGTACCCATGGCAGTTCTGATTAGAAAGGACAAAAAGTAAAAAAATGAAGTTAGTTTAGCACTTGATGTACTAAGCAAGTTCCCCTAGAAGGACTTTTTTTCTCTGTTAAGTATGTATACATAATAACCTAACAGAAGACGGTAATGCAATATGGGGATTTTTGGTTGGTTGGTTGTTTTATCTTGCTAGGAAATACAAGCTAAGAAGAGGAAATAACAGGTACTGTAAACTTAAATAAAAAAAAAAATAACTGAAACCCATTATTTAACATAGTTGAGAATGGCATGCGCTAAAAAGAAAAAAATGGCCTGACCATTTTGGTGTATCTGAATGGGTGATATCTGAAAGCCCGTAATTAGTTTGGTACAGTGAGACATCTATGGAAATATAGTCCTTAGTACCTGCAATAAAAGCTAACATTTCAGATAGTAGCTCTTGTACCAAATTCACAGCTTTTGGATGAGTTGCAATTTGAAGACACTTAATCTTCATCTAAAGAACTCAAGCAATTAAGCACCCAGCAAACCATTTGGTAACTTGCTCTAAGCACCCAGCTGTTCAAAACACAGAATTTATTTCACCAAACTGGTGTAGCTTCTGCTTTTAGCTACTGGATTTTGAGAGTTCCCAAATTACTGAAGTGCTAAACCAACTATTTTAAGTTACAAACGTAACCTTAAATTTCTTCCACAAATTTTCTTTAAAAGCTTTATAAAATTCTGTAATTTAGCAGGCTTTAACACTATTTTGCATAGATGTATTTTAACATGTTACGTCCTCTAAACGCAAAATCACGTTTATAAAAATGCTCACTTTAGCATACAAATGTCAAAGATTCTTACTCTGGGAAAAGAAATACTGCTAACACTTACAGGACATTTGAGAAAATCAGTAGGTGATAAGCACATAAGATTATTAATACACCTATACAATTAACAGAAGCAGCAGTAACCGTGTACAGAAACTGTAGATAAAAGTAGCAGCAGGAGCCTCCTGCATGAAGACCTGAAGATTTCAAAGTGTTTATACAGCAGAGTAGGCAGCAAGATCATGTAACCATAGCAATCCGTTTCGCATTAATGTGACAAAAACCAACCACTTGGTGTCTCAGCTGCATCATAATTGTGAACTAAATAGACGAAACCACTCGATTTTTGTTTTCACTGTATTTCTTGTTCACAATTGAGTTTCTCCAATTTCACAAATATCAAAACAAACAAAAAATACATACTGTTTAGGATTCCATATATTTATAGCTATTAGAAGTAAAATAGCATGGAGATGGAACCTTCAGCTCTTACATTAATGTGATTTCAGTACTTACCTCCAGAAAGGTGCTGGGGTTTGTTTTTTATTAATGGGCTGCAGTGAGAGATTTTGTTGCTAAATGATGTAAAAAGATGCTCAATGAAATCATCTGGTAACTCTGCCTCCAGAAAAGTCTTCATGAACAGCTTGAACCCCTCTAAATCAATCGTCTGGGGGGGGGGGGGGGGCAGGGCAAAGAAAACAAATAGTAAGTTTCATGTTTTCTGGTTTCTTAGATAGAATATAGCTTAACAGCACACATGAAACTGAAAACAAAGGCACCTACAGAGTTCACGGGGATGTACCTGGCAAGTCTTAGCTTTTTCCATAATCAGGCTGACAACAATCAGGGGATTTCTGGATGCCTAATTCAGGGAATTGAAGGCCTCCTGTCTTTTCCTAGGTTTTGCTGGCATTCATCAGAGGCACAAATCACCCTGTCTTAAATAGGTTCTAATAATCAAATGAGAATGCTGAGACATGCAACATTACTTACAAGGGGAAAAAAAAAAAAAAGGTGTCAGTATAAAACAATTGTCATTTAGTTTAATTTGGTTTCGGTTTTACCAGTAAGGTAAGAACAGATTAATGCAACTCCATAGACATTTTCTCCTGGTGAGACAGCATCATCTGTTTGAAGTAATAAATCATAGAATATCCCAAGTTGGAAGGGACCCATAAGGATTATCAAGTCCAACTCTCTTCTCCTTGCAGGACTACCTAAAACTGAATTATATGACTAAGATTATCATCCGGACACACTTCGAATCCGGACCGGCTTGGTGCTGTGACAACTTCCCTTGGGAACCTGTACCAATGACCAACCACCCTCTCAGTGAAGAACCTTTTCCTAATGTCCACTCTGAACTTTCCCTGACACAGCTTCATTCTATTTCCATGTGTCCTATTGCTGGTCACCAGAGACAGATCAGTATACCCCCCTCCACTGGCTCCCTTGAGGAAAGCATAGAGTGCAAAAAGGTTACAGCAATGTAAAGCATTATAATCTCATTTTACCCTGCTAGTTTAGAACACTAAAGATAAAGGTATCTTGAAACATACTGAGAGAGCTTAAGGCAATTTTAGTTTTAGCTCAGAAATAACTGACAACTGCATAAATGATACTGCTCTGTTATGTATGCGATCTTAAAACAGCTTATCAATCATTGATCTGTAAAGCATAGTCTTTGTTTCTACATCAAACAGGGGAGCAACTTTTCACCATTATATAATCAGGGGGAAGGCATGTGGAGGCCCATGAAAAACAACAAGGTGGTTGGTGACAGCCAGCATGGCTTCACTAAGGGGAAATCCTGCCTGACCAATCTGGGGGCCTTCTGTGATGGAGGGGTGGAACTGATGGACAGGGGTAAAGCAGTTGATGTCATCTCCCTGCACTTCTGCAAAGCATTTGACACTGTCTCACACAACATCCTTGTCTCCAAGTTGAAGAGACATCAATTTGATAGGTGGACCACTCGGTGGATAAAGAACTGGCTGGATGGCAGCACGCAAAGAGCTGTGCTCAATGGCTCAATGTCCAGCTGGAGACCAGGAACGAGTGGTGTCCCTCAGGGATGGGTGTTGGGACCGCTCCTGTTCAACATCTTTGTCAGTGACATGGACAGTGGGATTGAGTGCACCCTCAGCAAGTTTGTCAATGACACCAAGCTGTGTGGTTCGGTTGATATGCTGGAGGGAAGGAATGCCATCCAGAGGGACCCTGACACACTTATGAGTTGGGCTGATGCCGATCTGAAGAAGTTTAACCATGCCAAGTGCAAGGTTCTGCAGCTGGGTGGGAGCAATCTCAGGCACACACACAGCTCCAGGTTGTGCAGAGAAGAGATTCAGAGCAGCCCTCTGGAGAAGGACCTGGGGGTGTTGGTCGATGAGAAAATGAACATGAGCCGGCTGCAGTGTGCGCTCGCAGCCCAGAAAGCCAACTGTATC
>JARCZZ010016103.1:0-10221 GCA_030323915.1 Brotogeris chrysoptera | reverse complement strand
CCATGCCAAGTGCAAGGTCCTGCAGCTGGGTCGGAGCAGTGCCAAGCACATCTCCAGGTTGGGCAGAGAAGAGATTGAGAGCAGCCCTGTGCAGAAGGATGTGGGGGTGTTGGTTGATGAAAAGCTGAACATAAACTGGCAGTGTGCGCTCTTATGTTTAAATTGAATTTCCTGTATGTTTAGGAAAGAGGAACAAAGGAAAACATGTCATGCTTTTCTTTCCTCCTTTACCTCTGATAAGGAACATTTGCTGTGCACTAGTTCCTAATACTATGCCAATTTCAATATAAAGTATGAAGAATAAATGGCAATTGCTGAAATACTAGCATTATGCTAGCCCAGTGACACTGAGGCACTATAAACATGGCACATGATTACATAAAAGGCATCAGAGGGTGATGTATTTGTATTTTCATAGTACATACTATGTATTTTACTAAAGGGTCAGGAGAGTTCTTGCAGAGACTAAATGATGTGGTCTTAAGATCAGCATTTCACTTTTGTAACTAGTTTATATGACTGACTAAAGCAAAGGTTTAGCACTTCTGTAGGAAAAGAATTTGGCCCACTGATAATAAAGAAAATGAGATAAAAAATAGCAAAACATAGGACACCAGCCTAAAAAGCTGTTTATCTTTGCAATATCCTTAATTATATCACTGAAGGCAGCACTGTATACCAGAGGTTTTAATGACTGGCTTATGGAGCAAACTCCTACAGTTTATTCAGGTTTACCACCGTTTTAAACACATGGCATTTATTTAACTAAGATTAACTGTATTTTTGAAGAAGTGTCAGCATTAGGAAAATGAATGTCTTCCTAATGAGACAGTTGTAGAATCATAAAATACCAGGTTAAAACAGACCTCAGGGATCATCTTGTCCAACCTTTCTGGGCAAAGCATGATCTAGTCTTGATGTTCCAGCACCCTGTCCAGCCGAATCTTAAAAGTGTCCAGTGTTGGGGAATCCACTGCTTCCCTGGAGAGATCATTCCAATGGCTGACTGTTCTCATTGTGAAAAATTTTCTTCTAGTGTTCAACAGGGATTTCCTCAGGAGTAACTTCTTACCATTACCCCGTGTCTGTTTCATGTGACTCTCTGCAAAAAGGGAGGCTCCATCTTCTTTGTAGCCACCTTTTAAATACTGAAACATAGTGATAGGTTTCCCCTGAACCACCTTTTCTCAAGGCTGAACATACCCAGTTGTCTCAGCCTTTCCTCACACAGCAGGCTTCCCGGTCCTCTGATCCTCTTTGTGGCCCTTCTGTGGTACCTCTCCAGCCTGTCCACATGTTTTTTGTATAGCAGGGACCAAAACTGAACACAATATTCCAGGTGTCTTTGATCCTTATTCTATTGCTATTTTGCCCTGCTTATTGAGGTTTGGTTTTAAGAAAAAATCGAAAGCTATCCACTGTTGGTTGGTTTAATCCTGCAAGGTACACAAACCTAAAGGTTTTTAGGGGTGGAAATTGTTCATTGATTCTAACAAGACATCTGCTTAGTGCAGTACTAGAGAATTTAGTGGAAGTACAGAGATGTAAATTTCTGTGCAGTGTCTCAAATGTACATCTGTCTATACCTCCTTCCAAGGTGTCATGCTGTATTCATTCCTTAACCTTTATGCTTATACGCTGTAAAAGGTAAGCTTTTAGTTGCTAGTAGTAATTTTTAAGTACAGAGTAGTCCTATATTATGCTTCCCTAACTTCCATAATTTTCAGCATGCAGGTACATACATGCTGTAAGAATGGATCATGCAGTCTTCCTGCACTAGAGTACTATTTGTATTTGATCAGGCTATGCTACCAAGTCCATCCTTGCTCAAAGAATTTGGGATTTCATGTGAGGGATGATAATATGCGATGGCTATTATTTGCTGGATAAAATTCTCCTTTGTACAGTGGTGGTAAAACTTCTGTGCTGCTAGTTTTGCTTGTATTGTTTTGCTTGTATTCAATTCAACAAATTGAATTATTTTCAACATGTTCTTGAAAATAGCTATTGTTAATAAATCAACATTATTAAATCTTTTCCAGTAGCTTCAATGAAAGTGACTGTGAAAGTGCAAAGTGTTATCATTCAGGTATTTAGTAATGATTGTAACTTAAGTTAAAAAATCTTCAAACTCTGAGAAGCTGGAAAATTAGCTATTTTCCTGCTAGTGTTTGCAAAGCACACACTGTAAAATGTCTTGGTTTTAAATTTATGTTAAACTGGTAGTAAAAATACATATGGTTACTTTCACTGCTGAAGATGTGCTGCTGTGTGTTGATCATCCTTTAGTGCATTTTGAATGATAGTTAGTCTGTGGGGACCAGTGAAGACCTCCAATTAATTATTACTGGAGAACATGAAATCATAAACAAAATTCCTTGTAATAAATTTTTAAAATGAGATTCCATGTTTTATTTACGGTACTGGTCCATTTTGGGGCTTTAAATCTATGAACGAAAACAAACATGCTTTTTATAAAACTGAAATAAAAATATCAATAGTATTCTTATCAAAGTAGGACACAATGTATGAACTGGACTTCTAAATAACTGCAGGGGGAAAAGGAAGAGAAGAAGAAAATATTTACTTTAATTCATAGAAAGTTATTGAGAATGTAAATAAACAATATGGAAAACAGAAAATGCTTCCAAGCATAGCAATATTTATTAATCATTAAGATAGCTGATATGATAGAATTATTTTATAGGAGGTGTTTGTTAAAGGCAGAACTATTAACTAGAACTCTCATAATTATCACATGTATTTGCAGCAGAAATTGGTTTTGATTTAGACAAAGGAGCAGCAATGCTGAAGATATGCAGTAGTTTCACATATGCTTTCAGACAAAACCCTGCTCCTAATATACAGCTAAAGGTGCTTCTTGTCCCATAGGGATCGTAGCTGAAACTACAAAACAAAGAAGGAAAAATGATCAAATAATAAAATAAGAACCTAAAATCACCTAAATCTTTCACTAGAGTCTTGTGCATCTATTTTTGAAATTCTCACTCGCATTTGTGTTTTAGATCACGGATTCAATCCATCTCTCTGGAAAACGGGAAGTATACAATAGATATGCTGTAGTTTAACTGACAAATATTAATAGATGAGATTAAGGGCTTCTTTCATCAAAATGTGTGGGAATCCTAGTCTTTTTCTTGCTATGGAAAGTCTCTGCCTTCCTACTACAAACGGTATGCCTTCTTTCCAATGTTCCATTAAGAAATCTTTTTCTGCCTTCATCCAGTCAAACTGTTTTGCCTTTTTTGCAACTCTTGACTAACCAGTTAACCTTCACCTTCATAGAAGGACATGTGTATCTCAAAACGTTTTCTGTCTCTGGGAGTTGTCTGGTGACGTCATGATATAAACATGTCTTTTAAGCAAAAAACTGTCATAGTGGTGTCTACTGGAGCCTGCAGACATTTTGGAGAGCTTAATCCAAATGCATCTACAGGTCTTATAACCTAGAAAGTGCTGGACACAGTAATTCTTCATCAAAGGATTATTTGGGCTCTTTTCCTAATGCCATCAATTTTTGTGCTAACCAGATAGATAGCTATGTCCATGACCTATATTGCTGCCTCTCTCTTTATACATATGAAATTATAAATTTATAGCACAGTGCTAGGGCAGTGTTGTGTCTCAGTTGATTTTTCTTAAATTCTTAAATTCCTTTAATCTCCCTGTGATATAATTCTGTCTAATTTATACAATCCTTTCTTCCTCATTAGAAAGAGACATCATCAAATCACTTCCCTATTTCCGATAATTTTATTCTAGGTGCTGCCTTAGTCACATGTGTCCTGGTTTCAGCAGTAGCAGTCATTTTTCTCTTTCTTAGTAGCTGGTGCAGTGCTGTGTTTTTGACTTTCAGCCTAAGAACAGCGCTGGTAACACCAATGTTTTCAGTTGCTGCTCAGTAATGTTTACTCTGACCAAGGACTTTCTGAGTCTCATGCTCTGCCAGGGAGGAGGGGAAGCCGGGAGGAAGCAGAGACAGGACACCTGACCCAAACTGACCAGAGAGGTATTCCATACCACAGCACGTCATACCCACTATATAAACTGGGAGCAGTTACCCAGAAGGGTTGTATCACTGCTCGAGTTGGGTTGGGTATTGGTCAGCGGGTGGTGAGCGGTTGTATTCTCTTCCGTTGTTATTTCCCTTAACATTATTATTATTGGTGGTAGCATTGGTAGCATTACTTACTAAATAACCTTTATGCTTTTACTTTATGCTTTTAGTGGTGTTTCAACCAAATCTAAAAATTGAAAGCCTAATGGAAAATTTTCCAAAGATCTCTTAAGTAGTAATGTTCTTGTGGGATAAAAGGTTTTTTGTTACAAATAGAACAGTTTTGCCTTGTTTGTTTGTTTGTTTGTTTGTTCTTGCAGTGCATACCATCTCCTTTCTAATTCCATTATTTTGAAATAATTCCCCTCATATGTTTGTGCTTTATTCAGTCCAGGGTCCACGACTGTAGTTTTGCTTTGGTGTTTCTCCTTTTCATAGAATTATAGAATGGTTCGGGTTGGAAAGTACCTTAAGATCACCCAGTTACCACCTCCTGTTATCGGCGGGGACGCCTCACACTAGACCGTGTCTCCCAAGGCTCTGTCCAACCTGGCCTTGAGCACTGCCAGGGGTGGAGCATTTATCACTTCTTTGGGCAACCTGTTCCAGTTCCTCACCACCTTCACAGTAAAGAGCTTCTTCCTCGTATCTAACCTGAACTTCCCCTCTTTCAGTTTGTATCTGTTACCCTTGTCCTGTCAATACAGTCCCTGACTTATTCTCCCTCTGTCCAGTCCTTAAGATAAATCCTTTCCTATTTTGAAGGCAATATGGTGATAACTCAGCTGCTTGTCCTTCTTAATCTAGTTTTCTTCTTTGTTTCTGATCTCTGCTGCTCAAAGTCTGAAGCAATTATGCCTTTATTCTCACAAGCTCCCAAGAGAGTAAAACTGGCCAATATATCAAGTTTCAAGTGTTTATTTTTAATGACTATAACAGAGCTTGTAAATGTACTTCTGATGCACTGGTGGTACAAAGCATCATCAGGACTGAACCTTTCAGGTCAGCATTTTCTGATTTAGCAATTGGAGTCATCTTCAAGGTTCATACCTTTATGGCTATAGCTGCAGCAGCAATAAAACCCTACGTGAGCAAACAAATTATCATACGGATGATATGTAGACACATCTGACTTTTTAATAAAGTGGTTTATATCAGACTGAGGAGTTATACTACAGTGTTAGCATCCGAACAGGACTAAAACACCCAAAGGAGTACATGGCATGTGTAAGAAACAACAACATAAGTGGTAGCCGTATGATACTCTGGCCACCCAGGTAGTAAGTCACTCAGACCCTTTAGGTGTCACAGAAAAGTAGGCAGCCAAAACTTATGACTTTTATTATCATGCTCATGGAGGCAAGTAGCTATTCCTTACACTTTTACCAAGCCTCTGTTTTGCAGAAGTAAGTTTTCTCCTCCACCACCCTATTCAAGCCTAACCCCTCTAGAGTTTTGCTAGTGAGAGTGGAGATGCTGTCAAGTCCAAAGTTCAACAGTTTTGAAATACGTCAGTGTAAGTAATCCACTTTCTCTTACTAAGTTAAATTTCAAATATATTTCTGAAATTTATATTCAAAATAATTAACACTAAAAAGCTTTCATAACTATTTTGAAAAGAATGTTTTCAGTTACAGTTTTGGGTAGTGGGAGAAATAATAAGATGGAAAAAATATTCCTTTGTAGTAAACATTTATTTTATAAAAGTAAACAAATGAAATATTCCTGAAGTACTTAGCCATCAGTTTTGAAGGCCTGTGGCAGCATCTGAAAAACAAAAAAGGAAATAATTGATTAGCAGATTTGTTTGATCTGCTCAGGGATCAAAGGGACAAATACTGTCTACAGGGATGAAAGGGTGGAGAACTGTTCTCCATACTGCCTCAGTTACCTGGTTATTCGCATACTCTTGCTGTATGCTAGAGCTGCCTGTACCTGACCCTCTGTCATGCTTGAGTCAAAAATAACCAAAACAAAAGTAGGTATATTGTGCTGCAGTTCTGAAAGGTTTCTTGCTAATCAGACATGAAAAAAATGTAATTTAAAGTCTGTAAGATGTAATACTGAATCTGGATTTTGGTTTGTAAGCAGTATTGATATGATATAATTGTGGCTGTATTTAAAAAAACAGAAAAAAAGCATGTGTTTAATTCCAAGCATGGGAGTGTTTTGAGGACCAAAACCACCTAAGTATCGGCTAGTATGATATATTAGTCATCCACCTAAATCCTAAATGACAGACATTTGTGTGTGTTCTGCTTCAGTTCTACTGAGGCCAAAAAAAAATTAATTACTAAATTTTGAAGCAGTGCAATATTATAAAGTTACAAAGTACTGAAATCAAGTGAGGAATAGCAATATCATACCATTCCTACAAATGTCTAGCATTTGCTTTTGGGGTATCAAAATGCACCATAGCAAAATACACACCCATTTTATATACTGTATGATGATACAGCATTTATCCTTTGTATTCTCTTTGTAGAAATAACTGGTTTGTTCTGGTGTATTCTTGTAGAAGGCACATGCGCTAACTGATGTACTTCAGAATTTTTTTTTTTTTTTTTTCTTTTAAAGCAACTTATCCCTCAGGTCTGAATTCCTAATTAAGTTCACAGTTATGTCACTATTATTAGTACAAATCTGTGTACCAAGTGATGCTTTTACTATAACTTAAATTCATTTCCATTTAATTTAAAAGTTGCTGGGTTACTTTTTTCACTTGGAATACATGAATAATTTGACTCAGCGCCTAAACATGGCAGACATTTCTTTAGCTATTCTACCATAAGATAAAAATATTTGTGAGGGCTATGTGAGGTCTGACTGATTGGGCTCTAGAGGCCAACTGTAACCATTTTTTTAATTATTTCGTTTTTCTCTGGATGCGAGAAAAATTACATCTGCATCAGGATCCTTGCCATCTTCATCTATTTTGTGTTCACATCCTTCCAAACCTGTAGGATCCATGGACGCAGACATGGTTACTGCCAAAAGGAATTTTGTGTAATTCCTAGCAGGACCTGGGAGATACTTCAAAGAGAAACACATTTACTTAAAAAAATGTTGCGGAAGATTAAGGGCACTTCCTGAATGGGCTAGGGCAGACAAAGGATATGAGATTCATAATGGAAGGGGTTCCCTCCCAAGCCCCAGTTAACAGTTAGTCTTGTGTTTGAAGGCATTACACATTGTTGAGGTGGAGGGTAAATGTATGCTGATGTTAACTAGAAATCATACATGATTTATTCTATAAAATCAGTGAGAATTTACTGCATTTTTCTTTTGGAGATGGAGTTGTTTAGAAATTCAAACACAAAACTACCATCCATTTGATCTATATTATTAATTTATAATTGGTAGTAGTTTTAACATTAGAATTACGTAGTAAAAGTGCACATCCATGTCCTGCAGCTGCTTGCATAGAACTTAGTGGCTACACTGTCTGCTAAAGAGCAGACTCATAACCTAAATCAGTAGGTTACTTAGGTATATCAGTTATTATGAATAATAATATACATATCAGTTTCCAGGATTTTGTCATATGTCCCTTTGCTCTGAAAAATGGTTGAAGACACAGTGAGTGACCAAAACTAGTAGGAATTTCAAATTCAGCAATAAGAGCCATATTTCCTACAAAAGTTCCTATTAAAAAAAACCCTATTTTTAAACTATCCTTAGCTTCCATGTCACTTTCTCCTTTTCTATATAAAAGAAAAAATATTATTCTAAATTCTGTTAATTAATGCTATTCTTCTGATACTAATCAGAATACTTGCAGGCCAGAGTTTCAAGCATCCAAGTTTTTTCCGATAGAATCTAAACTGGAACATATTCTCTCCCTTTATAACTTGTGCGCCACCACACAGATCTTTGAAAGCTGTAGAGTGAAAGACCAAAAAAGCTTGTGTGTGAATCACTAGTGTTCCTTAAAGTTCTTCAGTTATGACATACATCAAAAGCCAAGGTTTCCATATTTCATTGATTTTGATTGCCAGGATATAGTTCTAGTCCTTCAAGTCATTATTTGATGAGAATTTTAACCCAACGTTAGAGGCACTGCTGTCAAGAGAAGTGTTGTTACATCACATATCCATTGTTCCCACCCTCAGGGTAGCTTTTATTTTGTATTATCATAGGCTTTGTCTCTGACTTGAGTATTCAGGATTGCTCTCAATCCCTTCATCACCCAGCCTGTCTTGATACCAGGGGTTGTGCTGACCCAGCTGCAGAACATTGCATTTGGCCTTGTTGAATCTCACAGTGTACACATGGGCCCACTTCTAGAGCTTGTCCAGGTACCGCTGAATGGCATATCATCCCTCATGCTGAGTACACCACTCTGCTTGGAGTCAACTGCAGATTTGCTGAGGGTGTACTTGATCCCACTGTCTATGTCATTAATAAAGATGTTAAACAGAACTGGTCCCAAAACAGACTCCTGAGGGACACCATTTGTCACTGATCTCCATCTGGACACTCAGTGAGCCACATCTTCATTGCCCAGTCTGTACTCATGCTGATAATTGCCCCAAGCCAGTTGCAGGACCTTGGCCTTGTTGAACTTCATGAGGTTTACAAAGAACTACTTACCAAGTCTGCCAGGGTCCCTGTGGACGGCATCCCTTTCCTCAAGTGTATCAACTGCACCACTCAAATTGGTTTCACCTGTGAACTTTCTGAGGAGGAACTCAAGAACACTACTTATTAATGATCTCCATCTCAACATTAGGCCATTGACTGCTTACTCAGTCTGGAACAGGTTTGTGCTGGCACATAGAGAGGGTGAAAACAAAGCAGAGACAAGCCACAGGTTGTGGAGGAAAGGAGTTATTACATGCTTTCACGGCAGTGATGGAATTTAGCCTCAATTTATGAAACTGATTTTCAAAGTGCAGCTTAATATGTTTAAGTTCTGAGCACCAGCTCCAGGCTGTATGAATGAGGGATTTACGCAGCTGTTCTACAGCTATTTAATTACTCTTCTGTGTCGCAGTGGTAACTTGAGAAGAAGGGAAAAAATTGTATATATTCTATATATGTTTTTGTCCATGTGTTCACATGGACATGCTCAAAGCATGCGCCATTTTTATATTTTGTTTCTCCACACATTTCTCAAAATGGTTACTTTCATCTTTCACATACTGAAACCTCATGACAGCTGTTTTTGTCCTTTTCTCTTGCATCATGTTTGGGATACTGTGTCCCCCAGTTTTGACTTCTATTTTTTCAGTAATTTCAAGTGAATCCCCTGCAGTTCCAGGCTTACTCATGCTGAAATAAAGACCTTCCCAAGCAAGGTAGCATGAGCCCCAGCATGACCATGGTACAGAATTGGTTTAAAAAAATCATGCCACAATTGTTCCTTTAAAAAATGACTAATTTCAAAGACATTACGTTCCATTCTACAGCAGGGATTGCTTTGTAACACATTACAGAACTCTAACATATTCAAAAGTACTTCTGTTTATTCTAGAACTGCTCATTTATTTGGTCATATAATGAAATAACATTGGCCAGATATAGGAGCCCAGGTTAGACAGGGACCAAGTCTGTCAGACTCCTATAAAGATGAAAACTAGGACACCACTTGAAAGACACTGTTCTACATATAACAGTATTTCAGATCCAACACCACTTCTTTCAACATGATCTGATTTCTGATGTAATCCTCACCCTTTATGGTACCTCACCATGTTACTAGGTTGTTTTCATTCACGAATCTTGGGAAATGCACAATTTACTCAGTTTTTAGCTTATAATTTCTCCATACTGGATGGGATATGAGGGAGACGAGAAATTTGATGATGGTTTGATTTCATTGCAGTGACAGTCAACTCTTTCAGTTGTTTTTTGTAGATAACCTCAATTCTGAATCAGAGGTATGCTCTTTGTGATGAAAGATTTGAGGCTTTATGAAAATATTAGTTTATTCCTTCTTACAGAAATCCTTGCTTGTTGAACCATAAGCCAAAAACCTACTCTTGATGTCAAATCATAGAATACTTAGGGTTGGAAAGGAACTTAAGATTATCAAGTTCCAACCCCCCTCCCATCGGCAGGGATGCCTCACACTAAACCATGCCACCCAAGGCTCTGTCCAACCCAGCCTTGAACACCACCAGCGATGGAGCATTCACAAC
>JARCZZ010016100.1:0-61742 GCA_030323915.1 Brotogeris chrysoptera | reverse complement strand
AGAAAAGAAAAGAAAAGAAAAGAAAAGAAAAGAAAAGAAAAGAAAAGAAAAGAAAAGAAAAGAAAAGAAAAGAAAAGGAAAGAAAAGAGAAATGAAAAGAAAAAAGAAAGGAAAAGAAAAGAGAAAAAGAAAAGGAAAAGAAGAAAAGAAGAAGAGAAAAGAGAAAAGGAGAATAGGAGAAAAGAAAAAAGAGAAAAGAAAGAAAAGGAAAGAGAAAAAGAAAAGAATTGAAGATAAGGGAGGAGAAAAAGAGAAAGAAAAGGAAGAGGAGAAAAAGAGGAAAAGGAAAGGACATGTAACAAGATATTAGTATGTGGAAAAAAAATCTTGTAAAAAAATCAGTGCAACAAAAGCCATTCTTTGATACCACTGCACAGTAAATGAACTTGTGTCCTGAAAGCAAACCGCAGCCGGTTTCATCAGCCACCCCAGTCGTATCAAATTGTGAAACTCCTCCTGACACAAAGCCTCAGAAATCTGCTGCGTGCGAACCCGGACTGGCCTGTCACTGCTTGTACGAGCTGATGTCAAGATGTTTCTGTATTTACTTACCAGTGGTGTGATTTGTTTTATTTCTGAGCCACTTTAACTCTCCAGCTAATCTGAGCAATTCTGTATAGCAGTAAAAGCTGTGACACCTGAGGAAAAGAATCTGTGCATTAAAACCAGTTAAGGTCAATGACTGTGAATCTGTAAATCCAAAAGAAAGTAATCTGTGGAACTGCATGTCTTGCTTCCAGATCAGTAAATTAATTTCTTGACAAAGTAGCTAAAGTGCAGGCAGAAAATATTGCGTTCCTGGGTTTTTTTTCTATCATCAGGCATACCTACAGGTGCTTTATTAGAATGACATTGGGTGGCTTTTAAAAGGAAAATAAAGAGAAGAAAAGCTACTTGCTGTTTAGGTTCAGACCATATATCTCTTTTCTTGCTGTGCATTTGCATTTTAATTCACTGTTTAATATCAAGCAATGAAGCAAGAGAAGCACAGGTTAGTTTTGCCCAGGCCTGCTTCTGCTTCCGCCCCCAGTTCTCTCACAACTAGCACTGTGCTCAGCTAATGCTTCTCGGGAATGGTTATTTTAAACCAGAAGTAAGGGAAGAGGATAGTAACTCAAAGTAGAGCTGCAGTTCCAGGGTAATATTAAGCGATCTAACATGATTCCTGCTAGTACTGTTCTATTATATCAGCTCCTGCCAACTCTTGTTTCATGGCTACTGGTGAGAGGATACTCCTGTCCTTGCCCCCTCTGGGAAGAGGACGCCGCGCTCCAGCCAACACTGCTACAGGTAGGGGCTCACTATTACTCACATCAACGTCTTAGACAGCAGCAGCGTTTCAGCCTTGAACCTCTGCCTGAAAACTACTTAACTTCATCTTAAAAATAAAATAAAATTTAAAAAAAAATAGCAAAAGACAAAAAAAAACCCCAACCGTTAAACATATTGTCAATCACATGGGAAATGTTCAATGGAATATCTGCATACTAATTACCTCTAATCGACAATATGTATTTTCTGTAGTTTACTATAGAGTTTTATTTCATCAGTAACATACAACGAAAAGGAAGCTCATTTAAACCAGTCTGACCCTTAGGCGTTTAGTTTGCTGATGATAGATTTGAACTTTTAATAGGATTTAAAAAAAGAAAAAAAAAAAAAAAAAAAAGATTCTATGGGGAAAGTCTTGTTCAAAATAAGTATTTCCAACAAAATGTAATATAAAAACCATTTTAAAAGCTCGTAGGAGAATAATTTATTGTTCACGTTTTTAACAAGATATCGACAACAAATTGTTGGTTGGTTTTCATTTTCTTTTCATGAAACTGTGATTTCTTTTCAACTTCGGAAGGCGATCACGGCCCCAGCGCGGGCGAGCTAAAGCTGTGCAGTACGAGTTGTATTTAAAACAAACGTTTTTCTTAAACGCTGTATAAAAGATGTATGTTTATCAGATTCATTTTTAAGTGGCGGCTTCACACCAGTGAAGGGGGTTTGAGAAATGGTTTGATATTTTTTAAACTTGCATGTAAAGCTAAAACAAAACGTGTTGAGTGCTTACCAATCCCGGCTACCAACTTCAAGCTATCGGAAGTTCGGCAGTAGTCTCACAATGATTTGTTTCGGTATGTTTTACTTTGGGGGATTTGGGGATTCTTTCCTTTTTCTTGTCTTGGGGTGTTTTCCCTCCTCTTTTTTTTTTTCTTTTTTTTTTTCTTTTTTATTTTTTTGGTAATTTAATTTCCTGGGTTTGGTCTTTGAAACTGCACTTCAGTGAGCAGAAAAAGTTGCCAAGCAAATTAATGGCTGTAAAAGCATAAACTGCATGTGTGGGCATCAATTACTGAGCCTCATTTTAATGAGGTGTTGTACAAAGAGTTTTAATACATTTTGTAAATAAAACTGTAAAGAAAAAAGGTTGAAGAGCCAGCTGATCTTTTCACCAGAGGAGGAGGCAAGCCTTTCCCTATCCACTTAGGATGTCCCACAGGTATTTAGTCTGGGGCCACCCACAGCACTGAACAGAAGATGCTGCTGGGAAATGCATATTCCTGTTTTGGTACCCTGCAAACAAACTGATTTCACTCTTGATGACCCCTCTGGCCAGTTCCAAAGGGCACCCTGTGGGGCAGGGGAGAGCCCAGGGGATGCTGTGCCCTGCCCTGGAGTGGCCAGCAGCACGGGTAAATCAGTTTCTCACGTTGACTCTACAGACGTATTTTCCTGCAGTTCCCACATTTTCAGCAATGCTTTAAAAAGAAAACAAACTTCACCCAACATTACAGCTGATCTCAACTCTAGTTTATGGAGCTTACCTCATCCACACTTTGTTTTTTCCTAGTCACCTCAAGCTATGAGCCATAGGAAGTAATCCTGGTGTTAAACAGCTGGTGTGCACCCAAGTCACATCTCAGCAAGGGCAGCCCCTCAGGAGCTCAACCAGCCTCATGGTCCCCATCAGAAACCAGCTCCCACTGGGCTCTTTCCAGGGTCCACATGGGTGACGAGTGCCCAGCGCCTGCTGAGGGCTGAGCTGGAGCAGTTGCAAGACTTGACTGGGCTCTGGGGATGTAAAGATCATCTCCTGGCAAAGAAGAGCCCAATAGTGAGGGCCCTAAGCAGGGAGTTCTGCTGCAGAGCTGGCAGCATGGGACCTGAGAGACCAATTTAGTACCTCCTGGCCAAAGCACACCTTGAAACCCAACCAGACTTGATGTATGGAGCATCATGGCTGCAGGGAAAAACACATGTGGCTAATCATCTCAGTGCCTTTCCCAGGGCAGCACTCAGTGCCCAGTGGTTGCTGGTGGCTGTGAGCCCTGCTCCCTGCAGAGCTGCCATCAGCCATGGCGCCTGTTGGACGTGAGCACAGTGGTGGGACACAGGCACTGAGCTCACCTACGTGTCTTCAGGCGAGTCTTCAGCAAGAGCAGAAAAAGCTCAGAAACAAACGAGAGCTAATACGAGAGCAATAAATAACAAGTATTTGACACCAAACCACCCCACAAGACTGAAGGCTTTATGGTGCTTTGGGGGAGAGCAGATCACTGTGCTCTGCTCTGCCAGGCCCTCGCTGAAATGAGCCTATTTACATGTAAAGTGCCCACACAGAAAATGCAGGGAGGCATGAAAAAAATACCATTCTGTCCTTTTGCCTTCATTTCACACATGACATCCAGGCCAACGTGGGCAGGACGCCTTTCTCTGGAGAGTGGTCTTGATTCATTCCTATAGCTGCACGCAGCCCTGCACTGGCTACAGGGGTGAGTGATGCTCTCGTCCCCATGTACCTGCCAAAACACACTGCTGTGAGCATGGCTTTAATGCCTGCGGTGCTGGGAGGGTGTGAGCAGCACAGCAGTGCCAGCCTGATGGCTAACCCATCTGCTGGGGTCACACTGAGCACCACATCTAAGCAAAATGGGTGGATTGCTAATAAGCATATATTAACAGGTGGAACTGATTGGGGCTGGGGTAAAGTGGCACTGCTGCATCACTGAGCTGAGAGAGCCCAGCCGGCCAGGGCAGGGTAGTGAACATGGGGCCACAGCCACAAGGGTGAGGCACAGGAGCCTGTGTGCTATCCCAGGTCAGGCTGGGACAGCCTATGTTAAGCCAAATCCTGTACTTCACAACATAACACTGCAGCGAAGGCAGCAGGGCTAGTGCAACAGCCCTGGAACACAGTGCTCTAACACACTCCAAAGTGACTTTGTCATTTGGGAAATAACATGAGGAAATATTCGTCCAGTTTCCAGAGCCATCAGTGGGGGCAAAAGGACATCGACAGTGTTCAGATTCAGACCTAAAAATCCCAAACCTGCAGCAGCTCTGCCTCACAGTAATGAACACATCTGATGCCAAAATAATAAGCTGTAGTGCAACCCCCACTGTATATTATGGCATAGTTTTCCTTCCAAGGTTTTGTACAAAGCACTGGACCATTATTTTTTAATAATTATTATTTATGGTTATTAAAATAATAATACATCACCGTTATTAAAATTAAATTACAAAATGTCTTTGGTGCTCATATTCATCATCTCAGTCTGAAAAAGTGACTATTTTGCAGGCAGCAATACATAAACACACTCTGGATAATGATAGCTCTATTCAATTAAACTAGAGAATTTAAGCACAGAGATAATATTTCCTTGGATATTACAAATTTCAAAGTAATATTAACTCAGAACATAATGCATCTAAAATTGGGATCAGGGAGGACAGTGCCCACAGCAGCAGCAGCGCCTGCGTCCTAATGCGCTGTGGAGCTGAGCTCAGTGCCCCTCGGCACCGGGGCTGCAGGGAAAAGCCGCGGCCAGACTCATGCCATGGGCTAGCACCGAAGGGGGTCAGGAGCCCCACCGCTATGGTGAGACCCCCCGCTCCTGTGTGGAGGCAGGTTTAGCTGCCACATCCCACATTGCCGCCCAACACCTCAGTCCTGCTCTGCCTCTGTCCTCAGGCTTCCTTGTCTTCACACCCCATCCCTAGCAGTGTTCAAGGCCAGGTTGGATGGGGTTCGAGCAACCTGGTCTGGTGGGAGGTCTCCCTGCCCCATTCCCAAACCGGTCCAGGATTCTATGATTTCATCACCCATCAGTAGAAGCGTTACTGAGATGGTTTGTAACACAGCAGCCTCTCTGCAACAGCATCAACAGACGTGCTCTCCAGCTTCCCCACCTGTGGGCACAGGCATCAAGCAGCAGCCACCACACGAGACGAAAGAGCAGCCAGACACTACACCAGTACCCAGAGAGAAGTTTGAGCAAAGGAGCTACCATACACACTTTATGGCCAGCATAACAGCAAAACCTCTGGCCCTTCCCAGCTACCAGGCTTTCCATCCCATCTGCTCTCTAGGGGAGTTGATAAAGCTCACTAGAAGCACCTGCATCGCTGTTTTTGCTGGACACTGGGGCAAACTGATGTGCTGGGCGGTGGTACTGCCACAGGCTGATATGGAGGGCAGGATAATGACTCCTCCGTGCACACAACAAACATTTATTTATTGCAGTTTCTAACATTGAACTGTTAGCCCTGAATTACTGATGATAGCGGTGGCATTTCAGGATGACAGGACATCTGACAGAAGAGCGAGAAGAGAAGATCCCATTCCACAGCAGCTTGTAATCAGCAGAGCAGGAGGGGCAGGGAAGGTGCCGTGAAAAGTGATGGAGCACAGGGCGCAGCAGAGCAAAGCTGAGGAAAAGCAGAGGATTTCCTGCAGTGTTTCATTTCCAGCCGGTGAAGAGGCTGTTGACATCTCCACACAAGCAGGCAGAGCTGACACCTTAAGGTGAACTCGGAGCCAAGCTGTAGCAGCAGGTGAGGTTTGAAACCAGGATGTGCAGTGGCACCTGGGCTGGCCCGGCAGACGGTTGCGGGGATTCTGCCATCACCTATTTTGTTACAGTTTCAGGTCTATCATTACTTTATTCTGGTTTTAGGCAGAAAACGAAATAAAGCCAAAGAGAGCTGGCTCTGAGGAAGGGCTGGGAAGCACAGCAGGCACTTACAGAGCTGCCCTGCAACAGTGGGGACCTGCGCAAGACATCACAGGGCTGGGCAGGGACAAAATCCATACGGGTTTAACAGCGTCCACCGAGCACCTTGATGGCAAAGGAGGGTAAGACACATAAAGCCTATAAAAACACACAGCACAAACCACAGCCATGATGCTGTACTGAATGGTGCTTTAGGGAATGTTTAGTGAATAAATAACGCAATTGACCAATTAATAAGAGCAAGGCAGGCGCTTGAGATGCTGTAATGAGTGAGGAAATGTCTGATTTAACACAGGAAACTGATGAAAGAACACAGAAGCAGAGCTGCAGCCCGTGCGGGAGTGCCGGCGCCGTGAGAGTGTGCCATGACACGTTTTGGTGCCGCCTGGGTACTTCAAGCAGAGAAACCCCAGGGCAGGGCTGGACCCTCAGCCCGCCGCTGTTGCTCGGAGCAACACTGACATGCAGCGGCCGGCCAGCGCCGCTCGCCGCATCCTGCCCAGCGCCGGCTCCCGGCGGCCCTGCGGGGCGCTGGGGCTCTCCCCCGGCAGCCCGGGTACCTCCGGCATCACAGGGGAAGGAGGGTCCCGGCCCAGCCACCTCCTTCTAGCGCAGCATCACCCTGGCTTTGCACATTCATGTCCTCTGGACCAGGCTCTTCCCACCCCTGCTGCCGTGACAGCTTTCAGGGCAGGGTTGGCATTTTCTGTGAGGGAGAGGTGTTTGCTCCGTGCTCGGGGAGCAGACTTTAATATCATGCGGAGCTTTTCAACAAATATTGGATTTGAATTCCAAATATGGCCTGAGCAGGCTAATTACCAAAAACCTACAAAATTAATGTAAGAGCCACAGTTTGATCCGAGGCAAGCAAATATAAATGGTATTTATTTAATATTCCCCTGCCCTTTAAACAAGGGAAGTTTGCCATATTCAGGCAAAATGGCTTATTATAGAATAGGTGAAGTTGTGACCTATCACAGATGCTGCAGATTACACAGAACGATTAGAATATCACATCAGACAGCCACACCAGAAACAGGGATTCATACGGGGCACTCCGCATAGGGTGCACTGCCTGCCCATCCAGCCCTGTCTGCTCTTCACAACCCTCTCAACTTTAGTCGATGGGGTTGAGCCAGTAGGTGCAACCCCACCAGCTCTGGAAACACAGACCCCTTCTTCCCGTGCTTACCCCAGCCCTCTGCAACTCACTGACCCCCTTAATTTCCACTTGAAGGCTCATCCACCTGCATGGTCACCCAGCCAAAGCCTCGTCTCATTGCACTCCAGTAAACCACAAGGACTAGGGTGACTTCGATGGAAGCATTTCATTTTAGACTGAACTAATGAGTTAATTAAAAGCACCTGAGAATTTAGCTTGGTTACTCTCCTCTTTAGTAATTCTTCCCACCTCTAATTAGCTGGGTAACTCTTACATGATTCCCTTCCCAATTTGTCTGTGTCTTGCACTGCAGGACAAGCATTTGTAATCTTCTCCGATTTATTCAGAAATAACCTCTAATTAATAAGGACAAAGCTAATCAGAAGAGTTCTACCGATCAAGCCTATAAGCACTGCAATTCCTTAATATTCAGCATGTTAAAATACAGCCACCAGGATGACAGCCCCTCTGCCCCAACCCCCAGATTACAGAGCTCACAAACCAGCATTCACAGAGCACCAGGGATGCTCAACTTCTGCTTCAAGTTCATTTTCTCTGGCTTGTATTTAATAAAACAGATATCAAACAAATCAGCCAACCCCAAACCAAGCCAACAACCACCAACAATCTCCCCCCCCCAAAAAAAAAAAACAACAACAAAACCTAAAAAGCCACCTGAATCTCTCAATATGTAAAAGAAAGACAAATGTCTGTTTAATAGTGCTAATACTTGATGCAGAAAGGTTTGGGTTTTATCCTTGGAATCAGTAAATATTCCATCAGCTAAAAAAGGTTTGCTTTTGTTGATATTGAATCAGTGCAAAAAATCTATTGCTAAACACTGCCAGGAATAAAATAAATTAATTTGCTTTGTGAACCTGCAGGCCAAGATCAGGATCGCAGTTAAAAATCCATCAAGTTACAACTCCTTGCAAGGCAGTGACTTTAAGCAGGCACCTACTCCACCTCCTCTCAGTCCCATCATCTACTTCAGTGCCAACAGCATCACACACCCAGGCTCAGTGATAGCTCAGATCCCTGTCACCTCAACACACCCAGGCTCATCGCTTCAGAATAGAATTCTCATCGGGAAAAAATTTGCTATATTGGGATTATTTAAGAGGTTGTCAGCATAACATTTTCCCCAATTTGTCACGTTTTATGAACCAGCACTTGTTTTAACCACCAGCTAAAATAATCCATGAAGAAGTTGTATTAGCCTCAGTCCTGTTAAACACTCTCAGTACAGAGTGTACCTTACTCATTTTCCTATTTTAAAATAGTCATTACAGGAAAATCCTAAATAAATACCGATCAAGCTCCACAGAAACACTGACTCTTGAGCCAAACCCACGCCACCTGCCTCAGCTTCATCTGCTGATGATATACAGTCCTGCCTGTCACCAAAGATAATTCCTTGACAAAGAGATGACCCTCAGAAACTCAGGTGCCTCATATAAATTTTTTTTAGGACAAGGGGAAGAGCAGGACAGGAAAAAGCAATACAAGTGTGACACTCCATATAGAGCAAACCAGCACACAGCAATTAACTTACCACTTGAAATAGGATTTAAGTTTTTAATGTCACCTTTATCCTTACGTGCTTTTATTTTAGAAGCTCACAAACAGAATATTGAACATTTAAATCTATTAAGCATGTTTCTCCCAGCAATCATTAAAAATCAGTTTGCTCTGACAAGAGTTGTATTTTATGCTCTTCCCTGTGAGCAAACCCCATTTCCCAAGCCTGTTCAATAAGGACTGATTACCCCATCTAAACTTAAGTTGATTTGTATCTATTACTAAGAATCAATAAACATCTTTCTGTAGAACGCAGCCAACAGAAAGCATTTATAGGCACCACTGCTGCTACAAGCGTGGTGCTCAGTGGAAGTAAGAATTAAGGCATGAGGGACCAGCATGGCACACTGGTGGTAGTAACACAAACCACAGCAGTCCAACAGGCAGAATGAATTTCCTGTTTGTCAATCTGAAAGTGTAACCTTGAAAAACATGAACATCCTTTCCTGTCAGAGACTGTAAAAAAATGAGAAGACACTCTACATGTGATAACTCCAGTATTACAGGGATTTGATTACATGACAGTCCTGGGAGATGTTACCCCTATAAGAAACCTGTTACCAAGATCACCACTTCCCAGCACTTAAATCTTTCAAGCTATTTAGATTCCACACCTCCTCCAAGAAACTGGACCTTAATTTGCACAACTTCATCTTTTCAAGTAATTACTCAAATTAAAGGGACTATGATTAGCCTTGTGTTTGATGTGCCTTTTAAAAATGGAGGAAAACTCCAGCCTTCAGGCAGCAGCTATGACAGCTCTCACTACTTCTGCTCATGATCTGAAGCTACATGAGGACCAAGATTTAACAGTTCTGCTAATATTTCAGTTTTGATACGCAAAGTTTTCTCTCCCCCTCCAGGTCACTACTTCTCCTTCAACCACACATGCTGACTGCAGAGACAAAGGACTTAGCCGGGGTCTAAGCTAGTCTGTCTGTATTGCAGGGCTCTGGGCAAACAGAGAAGCAAATGCATTCAAAGTTTCAGTCAGTCCTGCAGCCCCTGGAGCAAGAACTGGCTGAAGAGAAAGAGCACAAGGGATGCACCACCTCCAAAAGATAAGAATCTAGCTGTAACAACAGCTCCCGCTCCTTGGTGAATACATATTCATTGGGTATTTCTACTGGTGTACCCAGGCCAAAAATGCTGTCTTTCAGTTATTCCTTCTTTATCACTAAACAGCAAATGAAGACTCTAGACAGGACATTGAATCTCCATTCTCCAACGAACACAACCCCAGATTCCTTCACAACTTGCATTTTCTAGTTAGAACAAGCCAGTGATCATTTTTACTGAAGGAAATCCACACCTTTGGTGGGGGCAGGAACATGACCCCTTCAAAGACCTCAAGGTTTCTTACCTAGGTGAACATCTGAGAGGGCAGCTTCACCAAAGAGACCTACTGTGCCATGTCAGAAGCCAGGTAGAGTCCATTTGATGTCAGACATTAAACTAAACTGGTCAAACTAAGACATTTTCAAGACACTCTGGGGTCAGCCTAATTAGACTAAATCAGGAAAAGGTGGGGAAAAAGTGCCAGATACTTTAATGAGTCTCAGATGAGGGACAAATGCCTTGAGAGAAAGACAAACTTGGCTGAATGTGGGAAGGCAAACACTGAGCTTCTTGCAATCACTGGAGAAGGAACACAAGGTCACTTTACAGCTGGCCCCACACTATGTCATTAACCCTTTGTGTCTGATCAGTAAGCACTTACAGAGGGCTCATAAGACAGAAAAGACCCTCCCAGCATCTCAAATAGTATCAAATGTTTGTAACAATATACAGAGCAATAAAGTGACCACACAGAGAATGATTTACGACCCATTGAGAAAACTATTGTTTATTTAGAAAAAAGGTTACACTGGTAGAATTCAGCAGATAAAAAAATTCTTTTTTTTTCCTTTTTTTTCTTAAAAATGTCATTGTGAAACTTTTCAGACTAAAGTTCAGCAATACAAAGCTCCTGTAGCTGTAATTGAAACTTAATTTACTTCCGCTTTGAAGAGAGCATTTCCAATCGATCTAAAATCAACATGACTAACAAAAGGTGTGGCGAGGGACAACTGAGCACAGGTTTAGGTCAGGATGGAAGGGACAGGTTTCATTCTTTTTTTCTTTAAACAAGTCAACGTTGTACACAATATACAAATAATCCCTAAGCATTGCATGAAAACAGTGCTCCCACTTGACTTTTCTGTTTAGTCACTGATATTAAAAACAGGCCAAGTAATAAATAAAAACTGAGTTTAAATGAGGTAAATCCAAAAAGGTTCAATAATTGTTTATTTGTGGTTTTCAAACACCTAAAAGAATGCATTTCAGATCGAAAGAATTACTAAACTCAGGCAGTACTTTTGACAACCTAAAATGGAACTCTGTACACATGAAACCTCATTTGCACTATGGCAACTGTTTGTTTGCAGCACATTGTGCTAAAATATGGAATAGGTAACACTTTCAGCCAGGTACTGAAAATAAATGTGTAAGAAACTAAGCAACAAGTTAAAAATACAGTAATGTACAACTCAACAATTAAATCCTCAGCATGGGGAAATAAAGCAGAGAACTGAATAATTTAAGGAGATGCAGATGGGTCCTCTTCATTCACAAATTTCTGTGCAATCTATACTCTGGAAAATACATTTCTGGTCACAGCTGGGTATCTTCCCATTTCAATCTCACCTGCAACAACAGCACACAGAATTAGAATTAGATGTTGTTCAAATGAATACTGATCTCACAACTTAGCATTTTCTTCCATTCACAATTCAAAGAATGAGCGGGGGTGGGGGGAAGTAAAACTAGTTTTATCAGTCATTCATTCCATAACCAGTTTAATCCACAGCAAGAACTGTATTAATGAAGGAATGAAACACTAATTTAAAGATATAAATAAAACTCAAGTAGCCACTTGTGGAGGTAAAACTCTTCCAGAAGTACAAACCCCTCAGAATATTACTATCTCTAAATTAAGCAAGAAATACACTAGGAATAATGTTATAAAACAAACTGGAGCACAGCACTAGATTCCATTACGGTGTTGCTATGAAGAGCTTTTTTTTCATCTTTTACTATGCAAATGATGGGGCGTTGTCACTATTCTAAGGGTGTTGTCACTATTCTAGGCCATATGACCCAGTTTAGCCTATTACATAGCTGGACATGAATTTTACTGTGCAACTGACATTTACCTACACCCATGCTGCTTAGGTCATGATATAGTCATAAAAACACAGCTGGGCTTTAAGTTGTCACAATCCTCAATTTATGCTGAATTGCTGGTCAAGATAAAACCTCACATTTTATTATGAAAGAAGATGGAATTCTTGAAGTAGTGAACTTCATCTACCGAAACTGATCCCCAACACCACCACCCCCAGCAATATTTAAATGGGGGAAAAACCTGAGGGTCCATCCACAGTGTTCAGACAACAATAACCTCTTCAGATCCTTTTTCCAATACTCTCCCCTCCCTTTCCTCTTTGAGGCCACAATCCATGTGTGCAGAAATTTTTCAGAAGACATTTCCAGATCATCATGAAGAGGTTCAGAACTCAAATTTTGGTTTCTTAGTTTGTTTTGCTGGACCTTCACCAAAACACACCTCTGTAAGTATTGTATAAGCCATCCTATAATCCTCAGGCCTCTTGGAGACAACTTCCCAACAGCAAAGCCTTTACACCTTTCAAACTCAGTCTTTGCTGTTTTAGAGGCAAACAGAAGAACAGGGGACTGTGTCGTGGTCTCTCTCTGCCACTACAAGGAGCAATGTTAATTAAGAGTCCACAGCCAATGTAGTATCACCTGCAGTATTCTCAAATATAACAGACATATAACTGAATCTCAAAATCAGTGAGGGAAAGGACCTCTGAAGACTGTGCACTCCAACACCCTTGCTCAAAAAGCAGAATTAACTGGAGCAGGCTGCTCAGGACTGTGGATTACCAAGTTAGGTTTTGGATACCCTAAGGACGGCAGCTCCACCACCTCCCTGGGCAAACTGTTAAATTTTTGACCACTCTCTCAATAATTAGACTTTCTCCCCCACCCATATCTTCAAATGGGGTTCACAACAAATGATATCTGTGAAAGGTAACATCGCTTTCTAGACCAGCCAAGACAGCTGTGAAAACAAGACAAATTTGCAGCCTCATCAATTCTTCTTCAAAATCCACAAGAATGATTTACTGACTTAAAAATGTTGTCTTGCCCCTAACAGTGTCAGTGTGCCTGATAAAAACTCTGCCTGCCTTATGTTTTGTTCATATATTACTCTATGAAAGCAAATAATCTCAAACCATGAAAAGTGAACACAAAATTGTTTCTACTTCATTTCTGCTAGTGCTTTCCTTGAGCTCTCAACAGAATCAACAAACTTTTAACAAACAATTCATCAATTCTAAATAGAGAACAAACAATAATAAACATTTGGATAATTCGTGAACACTCAGAACGAAGCCATACTGTTTGCTATTTGTTAAACATTATCAGTTATTTTCACATTTACCCAACATATACATACTTCTTAAAATGTAAAACTGTCCACTGCTTTGGGTAGAAAGATTGGTAGCAGCATGTGACTCAAGTTGGGGAGGTCAGGTGAACTTATTCTAAGTTCACTGGGACACTCTCTTTTCCTGCCCAAATAACTGAAAATGAGATGTTCCAAGTTTTTTAAAATGGATAGATGCAAAGAGGAGTAAAAAACCACCCTCATACCCCTAAAACTACACTAAAGTTACCTCATCTTTGCACAGTTCTTAAAAAAAAAAAAAATAAAAAAATATCAGAATACTGTCAGCTTCAATGAACAATTTATTTTTCAAAAAAACTTTAGTCCGAATATGGGCTACTCAAAATACTCTGAAGTTTCTCTATTCTTTCTGCAAATAGTCAATGCCTCCATGTGAAAGCTTTCCTTTGTCTTCTTCCTCCTCAAATCTATCAGATAAGAGATGAATCAGAGATAATGAGCTGATTTACTACACTATATAGCAATTTGGTTTAAAAGCTAGTGCTTTTCTTAAATTAAAAAGAGGATACAAAATTTGAGTTTCCAACAGATTAGGCAAGATATTCTTAATTAATCGATTAGCAAGACTGATGGCTATCAGGATCACGTTTGCCAAAAAAAGGTGAGCATCTATACAATCTCTACGCTGATGATAGGGAAAGGTTTTTTCCCTGGGATAGAATATAAAAAAACACCACACAAACCCACCCTCCCCAAGCAAACAAAAAAACAACCATCCCCAAAAAATCCCCCCCAAACAACAAAACCACCCCAAAACCCACCTGGGTGATTTCAGCCCTTTTACACGTCAGCTGTTTTATTTGTGTATTTTTTACCAGTCAAAAGGACCCATGGGGCACACCAAGTCAGAGTAAATCATAAAAGTTTTTACCTTGACTGGAACAATCGTCATTATCTGTGCTTGTCTGAAGATTTATGAGTAGATTCAGCGTTAAGGAAAAATGTATTTCCCTACATATAATAAAAGGAAGCTCATTTTCTGTATTTTTCTGAAATGTTAATGTGTAAAAGGATATTGTTTCTTTTCTTCCTTCCCTCCAGTGCTGTCTCGTTTTTCTTTCTTTTCTGTTTTTTCTTTATCATGTCTTGATTCCTTTAAAAAATACACACAAGGGAAATCATTCATTATAGCACACAAGGTACAGTCTGATGAGGAGGGTTATGAATATTTAAAGTTACAACTGGCCACAGCTAAAAGAAAATTATCAGTCAGAATTACAGTAATCAGCTTCTATGATTTCTGAGATTATTCTAACTTTGTTTTGCAGTTGTATGATAACCGCTATCACTAATGAGTTAAAATTTGGAACTACTGTTTGGTGTATTACAAATAACTACAAACCAAAATTACTTCTGTTTCCACAAAAAAAGCTGTGCTGACACATGCACATGAAAATCTGAATACAAGCAGATTATATGTCAGTATAATAAGCATATGTAAGCACAATATATGTCAGTTAACTCTGCTTTCACACATTTGCTCATCAAGCAAGTCTGCAATATTCTAGATTATTCAAACCCTGAAGTTTAAATTCTGAACTCTCCTGGCTGCTGCCAAAACAAACCATTTCTCCCATTTATTCTACCAGGAGTGAGTGCTGAAATAGAGCCACAAGATACCAGAATTTCCAGATGCAGCATCTTACACATTCCCAGTGTACTTTTTTCAGTTTTGGCCATAAACCAGCAATAAAATAAAGGAAAAAAAGAATCAGTTTGTCAATGTCAGTATCAAAGCAACAAAATGAGAATACTTATTTTACCTTTTTGCTACCAGAGGAGCTCTTCTCCATCTTTTCTGCTTTAATTGAATCACCTTTCTCTTTTCCTGAAGATTTTGATTTGTTCTTCTCCTTCTCCTTTTCATTTAAGCGAGGGGAATCTGACGGACTTTCACTTTTACTATGTTTTGAAGAACCAGCTAAAAACACAAGAGTAAGTTGTAATTCACGGCAAGTAAAAGCCTAATACATACACAAAGTTAAATACATACTTGTCCCATTTTCCTCTTTGCGTCGTTTAGTTGAATCCTGTGGTACCTCCCGGTCACTGTTAGAATGATCCTGGCACCAAATACAATTACGCAGATGTTAGCAGATTAAAGCATACTCCCGAAGTATATAACCTGCTTATAACACTATTTTAGAGAACTGATTTTTGAGTATTCAAATGTATCTGAGTTATTATGTCTTGTCTAAAAATCTTGCGTGTTTCTTGAGATCTGTTTTGAAGGGAAAAGCATTTGAATACCTTACTGTAAACTGACCTTAGAAAAAGCAACAGGACAAAAGAGAAACACCCCGATACATATCACTTTTGCTTGGCTAGACTGTACAGCCAATTATTACTGCAAGGACTTTGAACAGAAAGGTTCCTAACTATATACCAGCTTTCTAAACTAGTTCATAAAAACGTTACCAACCCTTTTTCGATCTTTCCTGTCCTTGTCATCTTTCTTCTCTCTCTCTCTCGATCTTTCCCTTGACTTGTCCAAATCTTTCTTGTCCACTTCTCTCTCCTTGCTCTTGGACAGTGTTGGAGTAGTGTGGTTAATGTAGTGCTGTTAAATTAAGGCAATATCACCAAATATTAATATGTATACCTAGATATATAAATAAAAAGCCTTACTCTAATATAACAGATCTAGCTCAAAAAGCAAAATTAAATATTAATACTTTACTACCAAAACCA
Source organism: Brotogeris chrysoptera (assembly GCA_030323915.1). NCBI lineage: Eukaryota > Metazoa > Chordata > Aves > Psittaciformes > Psittacidae > Brotogeris > Brotogeris chrysoptera. The sequence goes on along the minus strand of JARCZZ010016100.1, from coordinate 45,760 downwards.
AAAGTGACTGGAGATACTTTAAAACTTGTCATCTAAAATTTAATATATAGTTTCCTCAACACTGGAAATTCAAGAACACTTTCTCTTAACTGAAACACTTATATTAAATACACACAACATTGTTCACCAGCATTGTCTGATCCATCAAAACACATCAGATAGCAGCACTATCGAAACAGGGTATGCAGATTCCTGGACTGACTTAACACTTGCAGTTTTGCCTGGAATGAATGAATGGAATCAGCTGCTTAAACAGGTTCTAGTTATTTTTTTAAAGAATAAACATAATCCATGAATAATTTAAACAAATACTATGAATAATACAGGTTTTCATCTAACGTAATACAAAACTCTACCTTAAGCCTAAACTTCAAACGACAAAGCAGCTGAACATAGAAAAGAACTGGTTTTGCTCTATAATGTGTCCTAGATTGTTATTCCACTCTCTCTTCTAACAATTTTGATAAACTCTAAAACATACTTGTTCCACAAAGCTTTATATTTTTTAATATAAACTGGGGTAACAGGGGAGAACAGAAAATTCACAGTAAAACACTTGACAAAGTTTAAATGCTACTCTGCATGTGTGTGTGTATGTATCTGCAATATAGGTGCTACCATGGATGAGTATTGATGTAACTAATTCTGTCTCCTTAAATACAATTATAAACCAGATCCAAGAAATATTTTTCATAAAATACCAATAAGGGCACGTTTTAAATTAAACCTCTCTTTCCTTGGTATTTTATATACTTAAGTTACAGCAACACAAAAATTTAAATCAATATACCTTAGTATTTCCCCACTTAAATAAACTATTAATTTGGGGGAAAACACAGTATCTTTTAATTAAATGTTCTCTATACTTCTTTTTGGAGAGACATCTTACTTAGAAGGACACTAAAGAAAGATAAGTAGAAGATTAGTTTAGAACAATCTAGTAACCACTTGAACCAAACAAATATCGTTTCAAATAATTTTATTCTTTTAACAAAATTAATCCTGTCCTTCTCCAGTTATGGTAAATGTTTAACTTACCAAAACTTGATGCTACTGGTCCTATGTCAAAAGCCACACTGACAGCGTCAGGTCTCCCTTCTTTTTATTACTGAACTGGATTTTATTATCCTCCTACACAGCAGACTGAACTTTCAATACTCCTTTCACTACTTTTCTTTCTCCTATTTTCCCTTCACTCCTCTTTGCTTGTTCCATTTTCTATGTTGCCATTACACAGATAAATGTGTATCCATGACCCCCTTTTGCTGTCAACTTTCACCAGTGACTTGAAAATATGTTTTTTTACAGGCAGCCCCATCCAGCTGTCTCCATGTGAGACAGCAAACACATAGGTCTGCTTTCTCCTATTCCATTTCTTAAGTCCACATGATTGTTCATGACTGATTCCACCACTCTTCTACTATCCCAATGCAGTTTTGGAAAACTGCATCCCTCTGATCCTCTTTTACAAGGAAAGGCTGCGTTTAGCTCATCAGGCTTTATCAACTTGCTCTAAAAATGCCACTAACTGAAACCATATCAAATTTTGGACACTGCTGTATATTGTGTAACTTAGGCAAAGGCCAAAACAAGAATAAGCACAAATCTAAACTCAAGTCTGTCTTCACTTATTTTATAACCCGCAATATAAACCAACATTTCAATGGTCTTGGTCCAGAAAATGGATGAAGTCAGTAATAAAGGCTGTAAGCAGACAACGGCACTAGACTTCTACTAACTTTCAGTGGAAGCTGAACTTATAAATCTTCCAAGCTTCTGAATAACCCACCCTTTCCCCAAACAAGTATAAAGAACAGCATTTGACTTGTCTTACATCATGAATAGGGAAACATTGCCAAGCAGTGCCTTAAGTCTGTTAGAATGGCACTGGAGAATGAAAATTAGTTCATTAAGTGAGAAAGAATAGAAAACAGTATTTAGAAGAGGAAAGTCTTGAACACTCTCCATCCCCCAAGCACTTAAAACAATAAATCCTTGAAGAAGTCACACAACTGCAGTATACTTTCAGCTAAGTCTATAGAAACACATTATAGTTAATTCTAAAATTTAACTTTTTTAATTGACTAGGAAAATAAAGCTGTTTGTTGATCACGTAAATCCAAATAGCTCCACTGTCTGCTCCATTACATCGATGGGTTAATATGTAGAAAGAATAGTTTTAAATAAAAATTTAGCTTAGCTAATGAAAACTCGAGTGAAGTTTCAATTAACCAGTTGGGGACCTTGACTAATAAAAGGAGGGAAAAGTGAGATTATAAAGACTACCATACACCACACTTCAGACAGATGTGAGCTCAAGACAAATACTGTAGCTTTCTAATTTCAAAAAAACAAATATACAAGATATCATCACAACGATTCATAAATCTTTTTTGACATGTATGGATTCAATCTATAGACACTGTAACTTTACCAACTGTAAGAATCAAAGGCTACTTCCTATATACTCCCCTTATGAATAGATATGTTTGGTACCAGAAAGATTCAATACAACCATCAGCAAGCATCCATTATAAAATCAGGGCTATTTTGAATCAAAATAAAGTGTTCTGAACACTTTGTTTACAGAAATACAGCTACAAGTAAAACAGCAGTGTAAATGTCGAATAGGAAGTGATAATCCATTATGCATTTTTAAATTAAGGGAATATAAGTAATCCTAGATAAACCCTAAATTATCTGGGAAGCCCAAAGTGTCAGCATTTGGCAAGTGATAAACATTTGTGCTATTCGGTTACACATTGATACTGACTGCATCATCAAAAATTGTAACAGCAACTTTAGAAGATCTGAGCCACTTCTTATTAACCCAGTATATTAGCAACTTTAGAGTATTTGTGAGTGTTGCTATGCAAGCGGTTGAGTCTTTAAAAAACACAACAGAATAGCTGTCTAAACCACAGTATGTCATTCAACGCTCATCCCACCCTACTCAGCATTTGTCAATCCACACCTGGAATACTGTCTTCAGTTTTGGTCCCAGCTACACAAAGATGTAAACAAGCTGAAAGAACTGGGTTCAGCCTTGAGAAAAGAAGGCTCAAGGAAAACCTTATCACCATGTTCCAGTATTTAAAGGGTGGCTACAAAGAAGATGGAGACTTCTTTTTACAAGAAGTCACATGGAAAAGACAAGCATACAAGTTACTCCTGGGGAGATTCTGGTTGGAAATAAGAGGACCAGAAGAGATACTGACCCATAAAACCTCTTCAAAATATTGACAGAATGGTAAATTCAGAGGATTTTCATTACGTTGTTTCCACATAACTACTCTTCTATCCTGTACAGAGGTTCTTTATAGCAGATTGAAAAAATCCCCCTCTGTTACTATACTAGCATTTAAAGGAATGGAATTTGAATTTTCTGATGGGATTTGACGCAAGACCAAAAGCTAAGTTCTTTCTGCAACAAAACATGAAAGTAAACTTTGGTGGTGTCTAAAAGATTCAAACCTTTGCTGAAGAGTCCTTGAGTTCGTTGAGGTTGTCCTGTAGAAAATGAATGGAGATGACACGTGAGCTGGAATACTTTTCAGAAACCAGAGGAACTTTGGGAAGCATGGCCGTACCCTCGAAACAAAAAGCAGCTACTCCTTCTGGAATAAATCTCATGTTAATACTGTACACTGAACAAAGCTAGGAACTCAAATAACTTTTAAAAAGAAAGAAGGAGGGGAAAAAAAAGAAAAGGAAAAAAAAAGACAGTAATATCTATTCTCTAGACCCAATTAAGTAAGCTACAAAATGTGTTTGTATCCAATTCTTCATAAAACAGTGAAAAAACTCCCCCACCAAAACAAGATATAAAGAAAAAATAGTCAACTCTAAATTTAGCTGAGCCACAGGTGAAACAGGTTTAAAATGTTTTTAAACTCTTATCTTCTCCACTTTCAGTTAAATGTGGTAGAAGTTCCTGTACAATGAGTTTCCATCCAAAACAGGGAAGAAAAATGTCATTGTTTTGAGTACTTATCATTATCACCTGCTTCCTCAAAACCAGTAACAGCGATTTGAGTTTTCCAAAATTAGCCCAAATTTCTCAAGTAAATCTTACACAGAAAAAGATGTATGCTCTGTATAAACAGAAAAAAAGAAAAGTTTGCTCTAAAGCTGGTAAGACGGTGAAGTTTAAAGGCCCACATAATCCATCACAGTGCTCTTGATGAAGTATTAGTAACTTACAGTTTCAAACGTTCAACGTACTGCAAATTCAAAGATTCCATGAACATAGATGGTTTAGAAATAAAATAGATATGGAGCAAGGAATGGCTACCCTGAGTCTTCAAGTAGGCTACGCCCATGGTTTTGTGCTGCGCTTGAATGCTTGGGGTTTCTCTTTGCTGGGTAGTAGGCTTGGTTGCCACATCTGGTTTTATCGTAACGCAGGGCTCAACATGGTGGGAACCCATTGGAAATAAACAAACCTCGAAGGGAAGGTACAACAGAAGCTGCATGCGCACTGAATACACACAACTACAGGAGAACTGATCACCAAGGAGACTTTAAAATGGAACTCCTTTCAAGACTCCTCCTTAGAAGGCACATATCGGCATGATGCTCATCAAGAAGCCTGATGAATTCAGAGGTATCGTACATCCCGTATCATCCAGGAATCTTCAGTGCTACAGATTCTTCAATAGAAGGGCAGAAAAATATGCTCCACTCTGCTGCAAAGACTCATTTGCTTGTAGCTACCATTGACTCCAAAAAAACTGACTGCTTAAAACAATGAGGCACTTCTGTGTAAAAATTCTCTTGCCACTTCCAAACACTATTTACAAAATTTGTGCTAGGTCCTTGAAGCATTATTTTGTTAATTAAAAATATTTTATAGAAAAAAAAACAGTCCGCCAATAAAGAAAAGGAACGCATTTTCTAATGCAACATAAAACCTCCAGTGGTTCCAGTGTATACTTGGCACAAAACTTGAAGGAAGTCGACCATTGGCATCCCAAACTCGTGAGCCTAACATGGGTGCTGCCTTCCTCAGGCTATACTAACCTTTACTGTTGAGGAATGTGACGGAGAAGAATGCGTATCAACTTTGCGGCGTTTTTGTTCTGAGGAAAGAAAAGAACAATAGCACTATTAAAACACATTTGAAAGAGGATAATCTAATAATATGACTTTCTGAAGTACCAAAATAATTAAGGTAGAATTTAGGGTTTATCACTATGTAGATTTTGTTATTCTTAAGCTACCTAGGGTTACCAGAATGCACTGACCCTCTTTGTGAAAGTTTGCAAGGAAAGGGTCATAAGAAACAACTGCTGCAAAATTATGCTTAAACTTTGATTTTATGAAAATCTACCAGAATTGCTGTGAAGACCCTGAAAAGGTGAGCCCAGTGAAAAGCAATACAACCTCCTTTACTTGGCTTGCCTTAAGCAGTGCAAGTAAACTCAACATCAGCTTCAGATTGTAAGAACTTGAAAATCAACTGTCCCTTCAGTAAGAAGGGACTGATAAAGCTTACTGTGTCCTGAAGTGGGACACGGTAAAGGCCTACATCTTCCACAGCCCATTTTCTTTCAACTCAAAAGGTTATGAAGAAACTATTGGTTACACTTTTGAGGGGTCTGTGTTCAATTTCTGCAAAACTTGCAAGGCCACCGCTATACGAGTGCATTTTAATAAAAGACCATTTAGACTTATACTAAAAAAATTATAGTCTGTAAGAAAATGAGCATTCACAGAGGACATGTGAAAGTTCACCTTTTGGAGATACCCTATCTACTTCAGGCACTAACTACTTAAAAGCCAGTGCCAAAATGAGAGCTAGTATGTAGCAATTCTTTCTTGCCATCTCTAGCATTTTCAGACATTCAATGATTTTTCAGTGACACCTCCCATTTTAATAAATAAGAGCACAAATTAAATATGCAAACTTACCCCTTTCAGATTCTGATGTTTCTGATCGGGGAACAGGTGACTTCAAGGACCCAGCTACTGGCACCTTTTCTCCTCCTTTAGCATTTTCCTTAGATTTCATTTCCTTTGCTACATCTCTTTCTCTGGACGGCTCCTTTTCTCTCTCCTTTTCTGACACCGACTTTGACTCAATGATGGTAACAACTGTCTTGGACTTTTCTTCTTTTGAAGCTTTTTCTTCTTTCTTGACTTTTTCCTTCTCCTTGTCCGACTTTGGCGTTTTCTCCTTGATCTCTCTTGCTTTATCATCTTTGTTTGCCCGTTCTTCCTTAGGTTTATCTTTCCCATCCTTCCCGAGTGCCTTCATCTCTGGAGTGGCAGCTGGAGTCTTGTCTTTCTTTTCTTTATCTTTTTCCTTCCCACTTTTTTCTTTATCCTCTTTCTCCTTAACAATTTTGCTGCATCACAAATAAAAAGGCCAATTAGAACGCATGCAAAACCAGCTCCAGTTTTACCACAAAGATTTTACTTCTGGTGGTTTGATAAAGCCTCTGGAAGCAGTCACTGTCAGATTTCAGATTTGCTGTCTCTTTATCAGAACAACAAGCAAATGTTCTCATTTATCTTAATCTAAAATGGAATGTATTTAACAACAGTGTCACATCAATACAACTGTATATTTTGGAAGAAATTTTTATTTATTAAACATTGAAGAAAGGGAAAAAATTCTGTGGGACCTGAAAGTAAATAAGTCACTTTTAAATATAATTCTATGGTTTGGAAGGAAGAAAATAGAGAATGCCAGAGATTAGTTTTACTCACCTATTAGAAGCACTGTTTCCATTGCTTGTAGTCACCTTCGGTGTAGCATTTACAGCTTTATTAATAACTTTCACCACACCCTGAGACTTCTCCTTTAGTTTCTCTATTTAAAAAAGAGAATAGTTTCATTTCAGTAAGTTAATATGCATCCTACTGATTAAAATAAAACAAGTACCTAAGAATACTCATGTAAGATCATATGTAGCCAACAGTTAAAATAGGTAATTAAATACAGAACACCCACTCCCCAAACCAACTAAAATTAAAGAACACAACACTGACCCTACTTAATATCACATTCAGACTTTTTCACTTTAATAGGCTAAATCTGAATGGCAAAAGAATTCTACTAAAAAAATAAACAATAATCATAGATTTGTTTACCAGTCTCCTCAGCAGTGCCTTCTTCCAGTCTAACTGTATTTATTGTGAGAGATGTAGGCATCCCAGCACCACCTGGCCCATTTTGTACTGTTGCAGCTACAGCATTCCTGGCAGGTGGGTCTTTGTGGTGGAATTCATTTTCAGGTATCATGAAAGGCTTCCTACTTTTCAACTGCCCAGAATAGCTGCAAGTCGCACAGATTGTTAAATATGCACAAACATAAAGCAAAACATGGGTTGAATCTTAAATGAGGATCTAATCTAACAGTTCATCTGTTATTTATTTCACAGGTTTTCCCAACTGATATGCAGTTTCTTCCCCCTTTATCGATGAGCTCAAAAGAAACACAAACAAAACAGAACAAAAACAAACAAAAAAACCTACAAGACACAGAAGCAGCCCTACCTCCACACTCTCTTCACCATCACCACACACTCCCCTGCCAAACATGCAGAAGAAACAGCCTACTGTCAAAACTTATAACTCTGAATTGTCCCTCAAGCATACGTGGATGATTCTGCATTCATCACAAAGATGTGAAGCATAAATAAGCATTTTAGAATCATATAAACTTCCAAAATCTAAGCAGTCTTGCATCAATGGCCCTCGGCTTTCTTCATTTTACTCTCCCCTCCTATATACTTGCTGCTATACTATTTCTCTAAAACTAAACTACGCTCTTGTGAGTGGTTTACTAGAGTCTTGTAAAGAAAATTAGTGATCATCCAGCACAAAATGAATGTTTTCATTCACACTGCCAGCACTGAGATGCAGGATAGCGAAATCTTCTGTGATAAGGTAAAAATCAATGTTAGGACTGTAACAGTTCCGAGTCTTTAGAAGCCTTTCATGATCCATTTTTAACCACTTTCTTAAAGTAAGGTGTTGTTACCCCATAGCCAATGCATATAGATCAGGTCTCTTCTCTTTCTCTTCCTGACATATCTTGTGTACTCTTCTTTCCAAGGCTTGGCCCAGATTCAGCACTTTTGGATACCATGGAAGGATTTTGGTCAGCACAATCAGGATATTTCTGATATGTGTGTATTCCCCCGTTTCAAGGCAGTGCACAGAAGCCTGGAACGCAAATTAATTCTAATAAGGCTTTTTATTATTATTAAAGCTTCTTAAAACCTATGTTTTTTTGACATACTTATTCACCTTAGTTAGTTTGTAGTGCCATTTGTGTACCACGTGCCTGAAATTCTCATAATCCAATTGATCAGCTTTATTTCCACCATCAAATCCAGTTGCCCGTAATATAGTTAGGAAACCTGGATAGTTGCCACATTCCTAAATTGTATAAAAGGAAAAATACTTATTTTTCAGGAAGCATGAAAATAGTAATTCTGCAACAGTTAATATAGTAACTACAACACTTTTTCACTGATTCTGTTAAAGACTAAGACACAACCACACTTTACAAGACTTAGACTTTTTTTAAAAGGTTATTTATGTTGAAACCTGAGTTGTGATCAAGAGATTACTCATCATGTAAATAGCTTTTGCAAGTATTATGAGTTGCCATATGCTCCCTAACAAGACAAGCTATCAGAAATGTAAGATTAATTTTTTTCAGCCATATATTTTTTGACACTACACAAAGCTATTCTATTAAAATTACATGAATTACAGAAACTCAATTTTAAGATTACACTAATAAAAAAACCCAGTGTTTTTACATCTATTTCACTAAACCCATTTTTATTGGGCTGAATTATGCAAGCGGCCATTACATTCTCATCAGCAAGCTTGTTTTAATAACTTCACGTACCTTTTCATATATGACTCTGTCACTGTGCCACCTAGTCACAGTCTCCAGCATACAGCACAAAAACCTGCCATATCTACTAGCTTCATTTTCAGTGCAACTTGCAACTGTATATATAATATCAGAGAAAACCTGTGAAAAGCAGCAATAAAAGGTTACAATGACTTCACTGAATTACAAAAAGAACACGAACCAACAAGAATTTCAAATTTCTCAACTAACCCACCATTAAGCTGGCTTCTAAATATAAAGGAGATCTCAAAATATTCTCAGCCTGTGTCTTCATTGGCATATAACTGTTTTGTTTTCAAATCAATAACTTGTTTGAGCAGATTGAAGTGAACACCTAGCCAAGCTAATGCACCTTGCTTGGCCTGCACAGGTTCATCAACAGGGCTCCTGCAGTTGCTTGTTTTTGTCATGTGGACTGACTACTTGAGCAGGAATACATACTCAAGTGAAAATGGGAGAGTGAAATGAGGCTATAGAAATGCAGATCGCTGGAAGCCTGCAAAATCTGAATGCAACTCCTATGACTGCTAATGCCTTGTGCTCTGAAACTCTAGTCTCATTAGACAAATCAAACCCAAAATTTCTTGAAAATAAACCCCTGAAGCTCTAGGAAAACTTGGTTTGTAGAATCTGAAGTACAAAAGGGTACTTTTGATTGTCACAGAGTCTAGAATTAAATGATTTTGTTTATCCTCCTTTCAGGAGGCAGGGGGACACTAGCTTTGCATGCTCATAATAGTAATTAAGTACATACACATGGTTCTAGGTACTTACTCTGTCATAGCAAAGAAGTGTGGAGAAGTTGGGTGTTTTCTGCTGATGCACCAATTCTACAAAGTGAGCACAATAAACTGCATCGATTGCCGAAAAAATGCACCGAGGAAATATACATAACTGCAGAAATTTTGTGATAGTCTCATTTTTGGTAGACTCTTCGAAAACAGAGAAGTTGGGAGAAGAAAGAAAGAAAAAACAGTTAGTAAATGGGTTAACACTCAACAACCTCTCTTTTCAAGTTCATTGTCACACATCCATATTCTCGAGTTAGGACCACTTGTTTTCCAGACATTTTTTTTGGCACTGCTCAGAAAAAGTCAAAATAAACTGAAGTGTTTGAGGATGGCAGGAGGGTGGTTGCAGCGAATCTTCATTTCTTACTGGGAAAAAGCTTCTATTACACAAGGGGGTGTGAGGGAGGGAAGAAGCTCAGAAAAAGCTTTGGTCAACTCCAACTGCTCAAATTCTGCACCTTAGCAAAAGCAGCATCATCTGCTGTTTCTCTAGAATGTTTTCTCCTTTCTAGATGGGGTGACTTTCAGGTTGGTTCCCTTGGAAATGGAAGAACATGCTGTCTGCCTATATACAATCCTTTAACAATCGTTTTTTCAACCAAGCAATTATAGGAATTTAAAGACAGTCAGTCTTCAGTAAACCACCATCCCAATACAGATACATTGTGTGAAAGTTTCATTCTACCACTGAGTGAAAGACTGCACTGTATGCTCAAGTTATCCCATTCTATTTGACCAATCACTGGTTGGCCAACATAACAACCAAACACATACCCAAACTGGTCCCATGGGAGCTCTTGCCCAGTTAACAAGGAGCATAAAAACAAGCTGGGAGGGAAGCACAGCACAAAAAGGCAGGCAGGAAGAAAACAAATACAAGAATAAAAGCACAGAACTGAAGACTAAAAATGGATGCCTTCAGAGGAAGAGCAGTCACAATCCTCATGAGGGCAACTGGTGTTCTTTCACTGGGATCAGACAAATTTGTCAGTCAGGTCTAGACCAAGCTTCAGTCTAGCAGTACTTTTTCACCCACTTATTTCATGTTGCTAATTAGCTGTCCATAGCAGTGCATTAAATACTTGTAGGGGAATAACCTTTCTTGATTTAACTGTCAATTTTTCTTCATTAGATCAGTTGGCTGTATCTTACATGAGTCGGACAATAAAACGCTTTTCCACTGGATTATGCTAGGCTCCTTGGGACAGATGAACAACTACTTCCAATTACAAACTGAAAGTTCCTCCAGGGAAGAAAACTGACCAGAGAAAAACATTTCAGATTAACCATACTAGTAGAGATCATAATCAATATGAAACATTACAGAGGCTTTATCAGAGCAAAACAAAATGTTTGTTTTGCCTTCTGCATATCTGCCACATGAAACATTTGCATGCTGTTTCATTTTGTGGCGCAGTTAGGCTTGCACAATACTTATCTTGTCATTGGAACAGGGTTATGTTACTGCTGAGATACTGGCATAGTGCTCCTAATTACAGGACTCAACCAAAGTAAGTTAACTCAAACCATACATGGAGTTCTTATATGCCTATTTCTTGCAATGTAGCAATTATCCTAACTTAGCAGCACTCTAACTGCAGTAAATAAGCACAAGCTATCTTGCAGTTACAACTTCCCACTGAGAACTGGTCAATCTTTGTTTTTTTTCTAAATTAGTGCAATATTTAAAAGGTCCTGACATTGTTTCTTGCAATGGCAAGAAACAAAGCATTGCACTAAAACCCAACTTCTCCACATTTGCAGCAAAGACACATTACACTCTAATTAAATGTTTGCTGTGCTAACAGACCTCAACATATAAAGAGATTTTAAAAATCAACATTAGGATTATTAGTAAAAGCTGACCTGTTAGTTCTGGGGACATGGAGGACTACAAAAAACATCTAGAGTGCTTCCCTTACACTTACTTGCCAGAAGCCAGTTATCCTTCTCTAGTTTCAGTCTCTGCAGGACCCTCTGCACATGCTCCAACTGCTTCTTCTCCTCTTCAAGGAGCTTGTCCTGAAGAGCTGTGCAACGTTCTTTTTCTTTTTTCTTTTTATTTGGAGGCTACAAAACGTCAAGGCAGCTCACTTAGTATTATTCTAACACTTGCTATAGACATAGCAATTAAATTCCTGATAATGCTAAAGAACACTTGAAAAAGCTTTCTTTAGAAAAAGATTCACTAAATAAACTTCTGCTTTCATAATCAACTGATTTTATGAATACTGTCAAAGTCAAGACAAAAGTGAACAGCTAAACCACAGCTAAATACAGGTGTCAAAAATCGCTTTGTGAAACATAGATTTTCCCGTAATTTTCACTTAGTGAAGTCACTGGTATTTTTAGTGCAGGAATTATAAGGAAGAGGAAATCCAAATCATGTGAACTCAACAAATCAGGATCAGGTGAGAAAACCTCCCAGATAAAAATGACCTCAATCTAAAATTTCACAAAAATAAGAAAAGAGTCTTTCAAGGTTAGCCCATAAAAATACATAAACGTACCATTTCCTGATTGTCATCTATGGCTTTCATCTGGACTTTAAGTTTATTGACTTCTCTGTCATAGCTACTATGTGGGACAGCAAGGTCATACATTGTCAAAGACCAGAATGTAGCATAAAACTGAGGACTGATGTCATCCCATACTTTGGGAAGGTGCAGAGAAATCACAGCATCATGAACAGGAGCCATCACTAGCTCACACGATGTAATGTATTTGTGAACTTTGTGCTGCTGCTTATTGCCCTTCTCAGCTTTTTTTAGTTCATCATACTTTGACTGTGGATAAAAAAAATGGAAAAAAAAAATTTGAGAGATTACATTATTTTGGTTTATGAGATTACAAAAACCTATGCAACAAATATTTACACACATGAAAAGTCATTTATGAACACAAAGCACTGAAAACATCTTACAGAACTTGTACGTATTCATCCACACTGGATAGATTTATCTCCGTCTGATGTTGCTACCTGGTGTTATAGTAACACATAATACCACACCAAGGAAGAATTGCTCTCAATATTTAACATTTTAGATGCAGGGACAAATTCATTTCTGACACTTCCTGAGATACCACACCTTTCGGCAGCTGCAATGTTTTCCTCCACAGCAAAAATACATTGAAAACATCTGCAGAACTGGCACTTTTCAGGGAATGGGGAGGAAGAGAACTACTGATCACCCAAATCATCAGAAGAGATGACTTCATAAGCTACAACCTCTGTCAGTGGTGTGAAAGCTGGCACATGGGCCATGTTTTTTATGAAGACAAAAGGTAACCTGCTCCGGCCCACAGCTCCTCTTTCTACCTCCACTCATAAAGCTGCTGCAGGTTTCATTTAGCAAACTTTAGCAGAAGTCTAGCACATCTATTGATAACATGTAATATAGCAGCGCTAACAGCAGGCAAACAGAAGCATTCTACTTACTGAAATATGGTGTGCATACATTGGTCTTGAGAGGAAAAATGCAGCATCATGAGGTGTGTGAAACTCATTACAGAGAACGTCAATAGAAGGCACTCGCTTAATGTAATCCTCTGTGCTTAGATTGGATGCTAAAAACCCACCAAACTGTACCAGGGTGTCATGGCACTACGTGGGAAAGACAGAAAAAGTTAGCAAACAGTGTTATTTCTGTTCAGAAGTGAAGACAGGGAGAGCTTGACATTCTTTTCTTCTGTTTAAAAAAAGTTAACACACGGTACAGCACGAATTATCCCATGCCATGTACTTCTGTCACTCAACAGTGACTCAAATCTATCTGTGCCAAAAAAAAAAAAAAAGCCCTACAAAAGTCAGCAGAACCGTAAGAGCATTCTATTCTATGAGAATGAAATTAAACTAGTTCCTATTGCCTAAGGCAGCAAAGGAATTCAGGCTGCTTCTTTTTAATAGAAAAAAGTTCTTCTAACAAAGTAAGGTCAGAAAAGCATAATAGCTGCCTTCAGAAATAAGAATTTAACTTTTAATGACAAAGGGTATTTTAATCTTTCACTCAGAAGTCACTTGTCAATATATATATAATATACCCATATATTTTAAATGAGAGCACTACAACTAATTCTGAAAATTCTCATATATTGGTATTTTGTAACGCTAAAAGTTACCAAAGAAGAAAAATGGTTCTTATGAATGCAAATGGGTTTACTTGCCTGATCATACAGTTTTCCCACCAGCTTCAGATGTTTTTCCCCTCCCTCTTGAAAGATCACACCATTTCTCTGTTGAGCCATAAGCAGGCACAGTGGTAGGGCAAGATCATGGTCCAATAATGCATCTTTCAATCTCTGAGATGATTTTTTTGTATTCCTAATTTGGCCAAAGTATCCACCCTGGACAGTACAGAAAACGTTACCCAAGTTTGGAAACAGCGCATCACAAAATGGAAACCATGTGTGCTTCTGACTGCAGAAACACTGATGAATTAACATCAGTAGAGTACCCTGTCCACCAACAACACTCTCCCTGGGTCCTGTACAGCAATGCGTAGATATATATATATAAGAATCAGAAACTAACTAGTCTTGCATGCTATTAATTAGTATTTTACACAGCAAACTGAGAATGGTATTTCAGCTCAGACATCATGACACTGCATTTTAGACCTAGGTCTGCTCAACATCTGTTTAGTACAGGAGTTTCAGATTCTATGCCTATAAAATTACGCCTATTCAGTCCCCTAAAGAATTGAGTCTAGGTCAGATTCAACTGTATCTTTGACACCAAAGCTGCAACACTTCTAGCTGTTGAAATGGTTTGAGGTATTCATCCACTCAACAGGATCTGCTACCACCCAGAGCAGGGCTGAAACCACAAGACTGCAAAATGTGCAAGCTCACTGGCTCCTATAATTCACGCATCTGTCACGTAACACTGGATAATGAAAGCTGCTTTTGTTGATATAAGATATTGTGAAGCACGACAATTAAATGCTCTGCTTTACATTGTCTTGGCTGTCTGTCTGCAAGTCTTGTAAGCCCCAGAGAGGGAAGTTCTCTGATGAAAGCAGGAACACCTTTGTCAGCTATGCTGCCAGAATTCATGAATTAGAGTCTTTAGAACCACCATTAAGAAGCAATAGTTATTAATTAATTAAGTTTAACAGGGACATACCTCAGCTTTTAGTTGTTCTCCACCAGTCATGGCTTCTAATTGCTCCATTGTCATTTCTTCTGTGATTTCTATCCCTGCCATTTTCTGTACTACCTCTTTTAAAATAAGCAAATCAAAGCTGCACAGAAAACAGAAAAGTGGAGTAAAACCAAGAACATTTATTTAAAGAAATGGAATCTATGACATTCAATACAGTACAAAGCAACACTATGATGAGCATGAAAACAAATAACATTTAATTAGTTTATGAAAAGAAACTAGCATGCTGAGTGCACCAGAATTTCTTTATTGCAACTAAAAAGTTACTACTTAATAGCAATGCAGGCATTCAAAAAGCTGGATTCCAAAGCCCCTTCACAACAATTTCATTGTTTTTGAAAATAATAGAGTTGTGCTACTAACTTTTAAATAGTAACAAATTAATCATAAAGTTTATTGCTCCCTTTTGCTGTTTTACATGCTTCATATTGCATTTATTCAGTTATTTCATTTCATACTGGATCTATCCAGTTATGTCATGAACATGGAATATTTAAAGTGTTATTAAAGCTTTCTAGAATAGTATACAGCCTTAGAGATTGACTGGTAACATCAGCCTGGAGAGGTTAGTTGGAACTCAAAACTTTTTTTTTTTTTACTTAGAACACTGTACATACAAAACGCTCCAATAACCATCCTGACCAGAGACCAGGCTTTACTGCCTGCCCATAATTCTACAAGAGCAATGACTTCTCCTCAACAGAACATAGTAAACTGCATCATGAGCATTCAAATCATGATATTATAAAATATTCAAAAGCAATATTTTCCAGTAACTTCTGAAATCTGTGTGACCTACTTACAGAAGCGTTGACCTGTGCCTGCCAAATCAAAGGGCTGTATTTAAATAATTTATACTGCTGATATTTTTGTTTTGCTGCTCCAACCATGAATATGCATTTTGTCTCGGAACTAAGAAATAGCCAATTCAAATAACTGAATACACCAGTCCTATGAAACTCATGACAGTGGCAAATCCGTTTTATTTCTACAATCCCAGATACTAAATTAAGCAGGGTTCTTTGGTTTGGTTTTGGTGGGGTTTTTTTTCCCCCAAAATACTTGAAGTGTTAATTCTAGGGAAAGACAAGAAGCATTACTTACCCTTCCTCTGTAGCTCAATGTAATTATACCATCATCAAAATACAAAACAAATTGGGGACAGGGGAACACATGAGACTGATTGTCTGCATTGCAGGGAAGGTAAAAAAAAATAGATTTCTCAACAAATACCCTAAAATACCATGCTGCATTATCTCCATTGGTAAGCTGTCTTTCAGTAAACATATGGAGATTCACAACAGAAAAAGGTTGATACTCACCTATGTGATAAAAATAACACATCAACATTAAATACATAAATAAAACAATACTACTAAATGATGGGAATGGAAGGACAAAAGGAAAAATCAAATTGCAAACCTTGTTTAAATTTTTTTTGAGCTATAATTAACATTTACCTATGAAGAAGCAATTCAACTGTCATTAAATGAACTGGACAAACTATTTAAAGCACTGTTAAAATGTTAAGAGCTGTCTCTGCAAAGAGGACATTATAAGGAAAGAATAAACTAAAACAGTCACATCTTTTTATAACCATGGGTACTTATTTCTTAAACAACAGACTACAATTTCTGTAACAATATTACATACCGGCAGGGTTTTCCCCTGTCTGGTTGTTAAGACAGCTGTATTATAATAAGTTACAAATCAAAAAAATCAGTACCTCAAAAATAACATGTCACAGCTATGCAATTAGAGGAAAAATGTACACTAAAGAGGATATTACTCTTCCTGCCATTTAACCTTCCTAATATTATGGAATTTTACCACTACTAGAGTAACTGCTACATCAAGCGCCCATCCATCGGTGAACACCCAAATAAAACATAAAAAGTGAGTTTATAAAGATCAGTTGTGCCAGACTTGCCTTTTCCCAGCTTTCAGTTGGTTGGCTACATACTGAAGTAGACCAGCAAGTTCAATTGGGTATTTTCGGAAAACTGCACCACAAAAGCTAGCCAGACCTGAAGCAACAAAAACAGTTGTGACTGCACCTTATGAGATCCTTATTATGTAGGCATTAACCAAGTACATGTAGAATGTCTGTAGTACATGGACTTTTGCAACACAAAGAAAAAAATCTTTTCCCACTGATTAAACTTGCCAGTTTTCTGCTTTGTTTAAAAGAAATAGGTGGCAGATCCAAGTACTGATCATAAGGATCAATGGTATGGCAGGTCATAGAGCAGGTGAAGTATTTTAAACATAAATGTAATAAATGAAACACAAATACTAACTCTGCAGCCAGCTTGAAATTGTAGTGTCATCATGCTTCATTCTCTCCTTCTCAGGGTTTGCCAGAGCTTCAATAATACAGTCTTTGATGGAGTTAAGGAGAACATTTTTCCTCAGTTTGTAAACACAGAAGTTACAAAAACCTCTTCGTCAAGCTCAACTATTTCTAATATGTGAACAATGACGTGCAAGTATAGCAAGCATGATATAGGGGATCCACTAACACAGTTTTGGTATAAAAACCAAAATTAAATAAACTAACCTAAAAAGCAGTATTTACCTCACTCTGGACAGGATCACTGTGCCTTCAACAATAAGAGTGAAGTAGTAAAAAAAAAATCCTAAAAATCTTAAAAATAAAGTTTAATTTGCTTAGTGTGAAAGAACGAATAGAAGGTTCTGCAACCCACTAAGAGCACAAAGGTATTTGCAAATGTCATTAGAATTTCCAGCAAAAAGCAGCAAGAATAGAAAATAGATAATATTTACTCACAGACAATAGATTTAATCTGGCTTCAACTGCAACTTTATCAGTAACTAGACGTATTGATTTACATAAAAGGATACATGCCAAGACATCGTAGTTCAGTGAAGTGAGGTATTTCAGTGAATCAACAACCGGAGTTATTAAGTTATCATATTTTTGTATTTGTGATAAGATCTGGAAGTTACAAAAGACATTCAGCTGAACAGGAGCAGTATTCCTTATCATTCACATAACAAATCAAAACCATTTAACAATGTTTATTAAATATTCAGAACCTACACAAAACATGCTTTGAAATTATTTTTCTGAACGTCTTAAGCCACTTTCAAAGGCAATACCAGTAATTTATATAGTACCTTAGAGATACCAGTGAAACATGTCTCTAACACGTAGCAACAATTCTATATAATTTTTTCTTTTCAATTATCAGAGAATAATACCACAAAAACATTTCACACACTTTTTTCTAAGCCTTCTTATAAGCCTAGAGAAGACTTTCTAAGCTAAAAGTCTAAGACTCCTAAATCTTTGCAGTAAGTTTCTGTTGCTACATATAATAAGACTACTATAAAAAATAACCTAAGCCATAGAATCAGAGTAGTTAGGGTTGGAAAGGACCTTAAGATCTTCTAGTTCCTCTAGAACTCCCTGCCACGGGCAGGGATGCCTCACACTAGACCACGCTGCCCAAGACTCTGTACAACCTGGCCTTGAACACTGTCAGGGATGGAGCATTTAACCACTTCTTTGGGCAACCCATTCCAGTGCCTCACCACCCTCACAGTACAGAACTTCTTCCTTATTAATTTTAGAATGTTCTCTTTGGTACATGACATGCATGCACATGTGTGCTGCAGCATTAATTTCTTCAAGTAAAATCTAAGAACTGGTAGACTGATAACCACAAGTCACATTTGTGCATAGGGTGGAGATCCACCAACATACTTTTATACCTCTCAGCATTCTGTAGCACCGAGCAATCTTAAAAATCCTCCTCAACTTCATAGGAGTATTTCAGATTTCAAAGCTTTGTGTTTTCTTCTAAATAACCCTGGTGTACCTTCATCACATGTATTTCCAAACACCCAGAGCAACTTAATTTGAACTTGTGCTTTTCACAACCTGATGATCAGCACACCCCTGTACCTCTGAGACCCACCTCAGCTATCTCAGACTAAATACGCTACTCCTATAAATAAATGGACGTAATTTTATGTGCAGTGATTATTAAATATGACAATAGCTCTTGAAAAAGATCTCATGCCTGTGCCCTGCTAAGCAAATTAGCATGTTTTAAATTTTACATCAAAAATGAAAAATAATGAAAATAGAAGTGCCCTCTCACTAAAACAGCAGGTGTCTTCCTGTACTTTAATATAAATTCTTAGGATAAAATAGTATTCAAATACATGTAACTACATACATAATCAAATAAAATTGTAGGATTGCTGTGGCTGAGCTTCCCAATTTGTCTTCCAGAGGGTTTCACATTTTCCTTAGTTAAACGCCTGTGAAAGGGAACATATTTTATTGGAACAGACAAGCTAAAAGAAGAAAACAATAAGTTAGTTCCAGTAAAGAAATACTGTTTATTAGCACAGAGATTAAATTCTCACTAGCAGGAGTTTAAGAAATCTAAGTATAGAATTATTACTCCCCTAGGTGTCTAAAATCTATAATCCTACAGCTGTCCCTATACTACTATGGATGGTATTATAGTGTCAACTTTGAGCACTTTGCAGTTGGAAATTGTCAGTGGGACCTAAGCTACATATAAAAATAGTATGTGATACTGTTAATCTCCTGAAATTTTAATTTAGCCACAGACCAGTTATTCTGCATATGCTGCACTGTGTTCACTGCAAAACAGTATTAATTTCATTTTGTTACTCTTCCACAGCATTCCCTACTGAAGATATGAGCTTAACATGAAACCTGAAGCCGATATACAAAAGGGAACTGTACACATGGCAACTTCAACAACAGCACTACAGCTCATCTGCATAGTTGAAATCCATGGTACAACAGAAGGGGTGTTAAGTTTTCAATCCTGTAGTAGCTATGCATCAAGGTAAAAGAGAATCACAATGATTGTTTCTAGTTTTCATGGATGCAAGTCTAAAGTCTTTAATATGACAGCAATTATTCCGACTTCCCTATGTACAAAGGTCCTAATCACACACATTGTAAAACCAGAGCATTTGCTTTTGGCAAATACAAATGCAGACCCTAAACCCCTGAAAATTATGTCCAAGACATTAAACATGAATAAAATCAGAAATTGTTGTGTGCCCACTTAAACATGAGAATGCGTCCTTCCCTTCAATTCAACTCACTGCCCTGCTCTCAAACCTACAGAAACTGTAACAAGACTTTTGAGACTTTTTGGATTAAAGAGTCACCATACCTAGAGGAAATAGGTTGCACTCTGACATTTCCATAAGCAAAGCAACTTTTCAAAGAGCATACCCGTGGCAAAGGTTTTAAATAATCTAATGAGTCATTTTTTACATATCCTCACTGGTGACAAATTGAGTCTGTATCCTTACATATCTGACATTTTTAACCACAGTACATTAACTACTTCATGAACAAGGATTATCAGTTAAATTAATGAGTCATTAGAAAGGGAATGTATTTGTAAAGGTTTTTTTTCTTCAAGTGGCAACATACAACACATTGTATCACAGTTGATAAATATTTATGTACTTAGTCAACTTACTTCATAATATACTTGGCTCTGTCTATAGTCTGAGCTTTAACTTTCACTAGAAGTGGGTGACTATTGTATGTTTCATTCTTCCATTGCCCATAAAGCCGGTACCTTGAAATATTATAAAGGAAAAACATTTTTAGGACTGACAATTCAAGAGACCACTTCCAAAGAACGGAAAAAAATTACTCCACTCACCGGTACTGATATGGAAAAGTTTTGAACATTCCCCAGAGTTCTTCAGACATGCATGCATTGCAGTCCATCAGGGAAAGAGATGGCAGTAAGACTTGATCAGTAATACTTAGCAGACAGCTAAACAGTATCTCCTAAGATAAAGAGAAAAAACGTGAGGCAAGTATCAAGTAAATACATCAGAAGCAATGCCATGCAGATAATGCAGAAACTGAACATCTTAGTAGACTGATAAAATACAAGTTCACCACAAGATTAAGACTGCCTAAACAAAAGCAAAGCAAAACAAACAAAAAATCTAAAAAGGACTGAAATATTTCCTATCATAAATCTTTCATTAGATAATTCATGGACCATATATACTGTCAGTATTTTGACTATATAAGATATTTAAGCAAAGCTGCTGAATTTTACAGCAAGTTGCACTCTCATTTTCAAAACAAGTAAATCATTTTAAATCTTTGTCCTATGGATGTACACAAAGCGCAAAAGGAGAAAACAGACTTTGGTAACTGCTTTCAACGTATTATGGTATTCTTGCCACTGCTTCCATTTCCAAAATTCCAGATTAAAAGCCTGAAGGCTTTATTCATGCTCCCAATACACAGCACCAACTCCATGTTTTCAATATCCTATCATCACCCCTTCTTAAGCATTTTTCTTCCCCATGGAGCTATGTAAGAATAATGGCAGTGGTGGGGGAAGAGGAAAAGACTAACAAAAAAAAAAGCCCAGAAGAGACTCATTTTCTCTGCAATGACTCAGGAAGGCTGCAATGATTCATGACAAGTGAGAAATGGGAGTAATAAATAATAATGAAAGTAATAATGAAAACTGCACGAACTCCATATTGAAAACTTGCTTCTTGATTAAAAAACAAGAAAAAAATCCCAACTTGTTTCTGTAAGTTAGTTCTCAACTGGACACTTGGGTTTCATTGTGACACATCTTGGTAAGTCAATAAATTAGAATGTTTATAAAGAGCTAAATTAGACAAGAAATTATAAATAGCCATTGTACTATTAAACACCTCTCCTAGTTCTCATTCCTCTTTTCCTCTGTGCTTTTCCACAGTAAATTCTTTAACATACAAGGTGCCACCATGAAAAGTGTATTTACAGAATACATAGCGGGAGGTACTCCAGTGGATTCTGAGCAAATAAGAAGTAGAATGCACTGGACTGAGAGAAAAAGATTTAAGGAACACAGGAATAAAAAAAAAAAAGGACAGGAAAACAAACCAGAAGAAACCCCAGGGTGTGACCAACCGCAGTTACAACCTCACATAAAAGCGCCTTCCTCCAAAATAAACTCACCATTTTCTCTTTATCTTCTTGTTTGCTTCCATCAGACTGAAACTGTTAAAAAAAAAAAAAATCATGTTAATTGAAGCATAATTAACAAAGCAGGTAGTTTCCGAACGAGGTTACCTCAGCAAAAGCACACACCTGAAGGGCTACGCATCTAGTAAAAATCTAGCAGATCTGTCAGCATTGATTTTTTTAACAAATTCAAATACAGGGATAAAATGCACTCCAAACACACATAGGGCCTTCGTACACTTTTGTTCAAAATGAGGTAATAGCCAACATAAAGGAAACTTAAATAAGAAATACTGAATTTTCTTGATGGAGAGAGGAGGGGAAAAAAAAAAAAAAAGACAACACCCTAAGCATTCCTACCACTGAAAAATAAAACTCCCAGGACTTCCAACCCAATAATCAACAGCCACAGATTACTTTCCCCATCTTTCTTCCACAATAACACCCTCTAAAGCTTTTAGTCTTCATTAGTAAATTACTTGATTTTCTCTCTCCTTGCTCCACTCCATGAAAAGCGTATTTAGCTATCACACCAGTAAGTGCACACTTACTTTAAAGGTACACTTGTGCAGGAAAGCTGCGCTGCAATGTTAGTAATCTAACTTTTAAACTACTGCATGGGTTAACTTACAGTCAAATTACCTCCAGTTATAAGTATTTCTATTGTGTGTTAAATGCAGTTTCATAACTAGAACATGCTGATGGCAATAATGCATTAAAAATAACTTTCCCTGTGTTACCTTAACCACTCTGTCACTGACGAATTTCTTCACAGTTCCAACCTAGAGCAAATAGCTAAAATGTTGCTCATTCTTGTCAGAAAAACATTAAACTATTCATATACATACAGTAAAACTTCACAAGACTCCTAAATTGTATGTATCCACAGAAACAAGCACTTTCTCACAAACCCTCAGTACTTGAACGTCATGACAAAATAGTCTTAATAGTCTGCTGACAGCAATAAAATTAATTACTCCCTTATGATTTCCAAATTAGCTGTACTGTCAGTGCAACAGAGTGTATCACTCAAGTATCTATCTTCTCACAGGCCAGCAAGAAATAAGCATGCTATAAAGCCAGATTATTACCCACTGGGAAATCTTATTGTGGATGAGAAGACGCTGAGATATTATACCTCCTATAAAGATATGGAAGCATGAAAAGATGGACGTTTTAAGTTATTATGGTTTTAATTACAAAGACTACTTGGAACTCAAACTTAATGTAGCTTTTGACACTGTATCATTGCATCTTGGAACCTGATGAGAGCAAACTCTCTTGCCAAGATCTGTGAAGTTAAACAAAAAGATCTTCAATCCCGAGAATTATTTATGTTTGCTCTGCAACATCACATACAGTTGGACATGAAAGCTTCCCCTCCAGTGGCACATAAATTTTGAATACTCCAATACTTGCTAGTTGTAGCTGAAACAAAATACACTTCCAAGAAAGAAAGCCATAAAACTGAAAATCTCCCCTCCAGTACCATTTAGATTAACCAGCCTCCCTGACTTCCAGTTGTAAGTTAACATAAAAAGCTAGGTAACAAAAAAAGTTATTTTTAAGTTGGGGGGCATGTGTGTGCACCAGAAAAGCAGCAAAAGAAATCATTAGCCTCAGTCTGAGCTGCAGAGTATATTCTAAAGGGAGTTCAGAATATAAATTGAACTTGCAGCCTCTGAAAACAGGTCATACTATCAACACTTCAATATATGCACGGCAAAAATATCATCAAAAGACAACAAATCTCAAGAGGCCATTTTACTTCTAAAGTTGGCAACTTGAGGCTTTATAGGGTGTTTTAGATCACCACACTGAACTCATCCTTATCGGCATGCAGGGACTGGTCCCTGACACAAGTGCAAGAACAGCAGCATTTTAAGTGGCAGAACAAGGTGACACCCCACTAATTAAAGAGATGCAACATCTCCTACTTCCCAAGTAACCCAACAGGTGGAAGAGCAAGTACTATTTTAAATACTGGATGCACATTAGGTTATTGTTCCCCATTGGCTACACTGTCAGTCTAATGATATAAAAGCTTCTATGCAATTACTATCAAATGTCTGTTGGGGTTTTGGTTTTTTTTAAATATCCACATACAGGTAACGCATTACAAGATGAAGACCATAATGAGAAATTAATTATAATTAAATATTCTTGGTTATAAACCCGGAGTGCCTTAATTTGCTCATAAAAATGGTTTATGTTTATTGATCAGAAAAACAATCGTAATTAAAATAAGATTCTCCAAATTTTTTCTTAGTCAAAGAAATTTTGCTTCAGTATATAATTCATACACTTAAGCATTCTTTAACATCAGATGAATTGGTATTTTTCAAGTTTTGACAAGCTGTTGTCATACCAACCTCTTTCATAAATGCTTTTCCAAGACGCACCACTTTTGCGAATAAAATGGGATCATGGGAGAGATGAGGACCAAGGTAACAAAGCATGTTGAACACTTCCTTTCTCAGGTCCTCGAAGCTGTCTGCTTGTTTTGGTGCTCTCTTGTTTGGCAAAGAGGAAATTGGTGACCCTTTAGCTCCTTTAGGTACACCAACTCTGAAAAATAATATATGCAGCATATCACATGAAACAGAAGTGAAAGTTTTGGAAATTTATCAATATAGTCAGGCTTACAAGTGAATTCAGGCTTATAAATAAATAGGTTTCCCCTACAAAGCAACGGAACTCTACTTTCCACTTTACCTGCGGTACAGAGGTTCAACTGTAACATGTACAAGCTGACAAAGGGCAACTGCAATAGGCTTGTGTGAAGTAGCATAAAACGGGGGCATCTGATCCATAATACTTTGTGCGTGCTGCCAGTCACCAATTTTTAATAAAGCTTCCAATAAGCCAAGCTTTTGATTATCAGGAGGCTGCAAGATAACAATGAAAGAGCTTTTCATATATTCATAAAGTAGTCTTAACATTTCTCCTTAAGCATTATGCAGCTGTAATCCATAGCTAGAGAAAAACATCCTAGTATTTTAACTACATAATAAAAAATATATATATAAAATAAAATGCAGCTAGGTATTCAGACAATAAGCACACTTCTAAAGCAACAATACATGCAATAATAAACCAGTCCACATAAAATACAACATCTGGATCAAAGAAAAAAGTTAAAAATAAAGTTCAAAACAGAAGTTTATAAAGTTGCCTGCGGCATTTTGAGAAGTACGTGATTAGAACATAGGTCATTCTATCGCAGTTTATTTCTTTACACAGAATTTTAAGAACAACACAAGCATTTAGAAATCCTTTGTGTTTTGTGTTGTGTTGTTCTGGATTTAAAAAGCACAAATTTCTCTTGCTAACCCAGTTAAAAAAGGAAGAAGGAAAAAGAAAAAAGCTCCTCTGAAACATGCTCTTCAAAAGCAAAAGCAGGTATGGCACATATAAGAGTCAGTCTGGAACTGCTGTCCAACCTAGTCACACTGCTAAAGTTCTGTGACTTCTGAGGTATTTCCCTATTATCTGGTTATGTCAAATGTACCTTAAAATGCAAAAGCAGATCATGCATTTGCCCATCCTGAACTACTCATATTGGAGTCACAAGACAATAATAAATTTTAACCACACAAAATAAGCGCTTTGTGAAGTTATAAAAGTCAGTAATTGTTAACCACTATTTTCTTTATCTGGGCATTTATTCCATGATACTGTATCAAAAACTGTACATTAAAACTGGACACAAAGTAATTAAATTAGGACTGTCAACAGCTTTCATGTTACTCTACTAATTGCTATGAATTGCACTGGGAATCACATACAAAAATACTAACACAGAAACAAGTTTTTCAAGAAACTGCATGCACTGCATAAGTGTGTAAACAGTCACAAAAATTGCTTCTGTTAAGCACAGCTCTCCCTTTTCCCGTCTCACAGGCCCAGACTTTGCTATTTGCCATTGTAATCCTTCAGAAAAATGTTGCAGTTTCTCCTACAGCTTAAGATTCCTTAATTCTAAATAAGATGTTTTGAGCAGTACTTTGACTCTCAAATGAGGATGATGAAGGATGACAACAGAAAGGCTGCTAAGAGATTAAATAATTTTGGTTTCAAAGTAAGACTTGGAAACAGAGAAACAAATCAGACCTATAGAGCAACATTAACAATACATGACACAGTAGCGCCTTAAATAAAGGATACCCTTTACATATACACAGATACAGACTTAATGGAAAGCACAGCTGACAGTTGCAATTTAAAACGTTCAGTTCACACCTTTTTCTACAATGCAGTGTAATCACACCAGCATTCCTAAGCCTGGCAATTCTTCATGTCCCAGCTCTTGACTGGGAGAAATCAACTCTCAGTAATGTGCTTATTTTTAAGAAATCAACTAGGATTATACTATCATGGGTCCTAGAAAACACAGTTGTTAAAGACTGAAGTGTATCAATGCTGAGAGATACTTAGTTTAGCTAATACAACAAAAAGGGAGGAAATAATTAACCATTGACACAAGAACATTAAAACCTAGAGAAATCCAGAACAAACCCCAAACCAAGCATTTTTCCACATTCAATATAAGGGAAGACGACAGACAAGTCTTCAAAAAAATACGCATGTGTCTATTTCAAATAAATATAAAAGTGTTTTCCTAACAATTATGTTCAGTTTAAAATAAATTAAGATATTTTTATTGGAAAGGAAACCAGTCACAGGCACGCACCTTTTCGTTTTTTTCCTCCTCTTTTTCTTTTTCCTTCTCCTTTTCCTCAGTTTTTTCCGAGGATAAGACGACCATTGTAAGCTTCCTGACAATTTGCTTAGCTTCCACAATCTCTCGCTTGTGTTCCTCAACAATGGCATTATCCCCAGGAAGAAGCTAAAAAACAAAACAAAACAAAACATTGCATATGAAAATTTAAGTGCTGCTACTTTGGATCACTTAAGCTTGAAGCAGAAGTTTGGCTTTTCTTGGTACTAGTAAGATAAACTTACTGCCTGGAAGATTCCTTCCCTTGTCACTGTCATTGCAACAAAGCAGTATGCTATCAAGACTATTCCAAAATCAAGGAGTCATGAGAAATAACAACATTCTGCTTCCTCACAACCATCACCTGTGTAAGCTCTCCTTCCCCTGTACAACTTGGTTAGATGGTGATAACTGCACACATAGTTGACGGTAACATTTACAGAATTCAGTGTCTTAAAACAGTGAATATTCAAAGACATAAGTTTACACTTGCTTTTCTAAAGGGAAAAAAAAATCATCACCAAGGAAAACCAGGTAACCTACTTAAACACATTTTGAGTACGCCTTTATTTTAAAGGAATGCTATTTAAAGCTTACCAAATTTCCTACTTATCAGCAATGTGGGTTACACACATTACATTTGTTTCTTAAAAGCCACCTTACATTAAGAGATACCTAGTATGATAAAACCTCAGTGTAGTCTTGTACTTGAGAATGATCAGTGTGAGGAATATAACCCTATATTCACAAATTAAAAGGTCATGTTGTCAAACAGAAGGAAAGCTCTTTTGCTGACAAAACCAAATATTGATTTGATTCCTAAAATCATGCTCAGACTTTAATTGCAAATAAGTAACCAAAACTTACTGTACAGTTATGACCTCTATGATACAGTAATCTTCCCTTTTGTTGATTTTTAACAAGGGAAAATTTTTACATGCTTTTTTTCACCCAAACTGACAGTAGAAAGACTAAGCACCACCTTCTTCACAGAAAGGATGTCAGAATTCCCCAATTTCACAGAAATTCAGTGAAGAAAGAATCCCTCTTAGAAAAGTAAAAGGTTTAAAGAACTATGCTTTTCTTACTTGAAAACATAGGTAACCTACTAACATTCACCAATAAATATCTAGCGTGGAATTTCAGGGGGTAAATCACAGGATGCAATACATATATACACACCGCCATATGTAGTAAACAAAAATAGAGAACAGTTCTTACAGGCTTGCAAGAGGAAGGCAGGGCAGAGGTGAGGAGAACACTACCGGTACAAATAATAATCTTGTCAGCTGCTATTGCATAGGAACTGCACAATACATGCCATTTAAGACATAACACCTACATCCTAACAATTTTCTTGAAACTTGCATAGCAAGTTAAATTAAGCCTGAACTGAAGACAGAAAAAATGCCATTGAAAACATGCAAAGAGACAAAAACTGGCAGAGGGATTCAGGAATGAAGTAGATTAAAAACGAGACTGAAAATCAACATGACAAAGGTGAACAGTAAAAGTGATGCAGGGACCATTCTAGCTCCAAGACTGTCAGAAAACATGCCCATACCTATACAGGTCTGAGTTGAGACTGCACAGGCCACTCTAACACCAAGTCTGAGCATGTCTTGTAAGCTTACAAACATTCCTTAACAAACTAACATTATCATCATGCATTCCTCCCTCCACATCGATTATCTCAGACGTGTACTCCTACTCCTGCTCCACCCAACATGTTCTTAGCCAAAGTACTGCTATGAAGCCAGAGACAGTTACTGACAGGTCCTATTGTGACTAATGCTACTGTCACGCAATTAATGGCATGACTACATTCCAAGTTTTCCATAGCTCATTTCCTTGATTTCAGTCAAGAATTAAAAGTCTCAAGTATCTATGGATATTCTGAAATTAAAAAATCATGTGTATTGTAAAGTTATTTTTACAGTTGTAGCATTTTCTTTACCATCTGCCAAATTAGTATGTTGCTTGGGTTGTTAAATGCCAGACTAGAGAGGGTACGTCCCTCTGATTAAAGTCTGAACATGTAATCCTATTTTCCTCTTCCAAACAAATGGTCAAAATTCTTGCAAATGGGAGTGACAGGACTATTCAGGAACATAAGAGGGCTTTTTTCAAAACATCCTACTATTAAGCTAAACCAAGACTGTTAGGAGCTGAGTGTCCTACCACTTCTTCAGAAATCGACCTTGTAAAGCAAAACACACAAAGGGTCTGGTTCTCAAGGAACATTACTCAGGTATTTCCCTCCTATCCAGGCAGGAGGTAAACAATCTGGAAGTTGCTACACAGATAATCCAAAGAAAGTGTAACAGCATTCATATTTCAGTTTATGCTTATATGCATATTTGGCAGCAGAAAGTGCTGGAAATTTTAAAAGACATTAAACACGCACATATACAGATGCTGTACAGTATGCCACGCATCTGAAACTTTAGGAACTAGGTCAATTATCTGGCTTTCTTAAACTTTCTTAGTTTTGACATTTCACAGAGTAGCACTGTCACTTACATGAACATAAAGGTCTTCCAAATCTATGAGATTATGTTGCAAGAGGACAGCAGCAACCCTGTATAAGGAGGAAGGTGTCTCACCACTTGGATCCTAAAAAGCACAAGATTTCAAAGTTAAGAAAAAAAGCAGCAGACGACTGCAGAAGGTCACAAAACAGAAAAGAAACCACTCAAAGTTAAAAATAATATTATTAACTCAGAGTCCTCCTTGTCATTATGTAACTGCTATTACTCCGAAGACACTAGACTTCATTGTGACACACAATCAGAATGTTCAGAAACAGATATTCAACTACCATTCACATCTTACAGTGCTTGTATGCAATTCCTAACCATATATAAAACACTCTTGAATATTTTAACAAGTATCAGCCATGACTCGCTTGCAAACATGCTTTTCATTCCTGGGACAAGCCTTTTGTTTACAAGGTACAATCTCTTCACTAATGCCAGTCCTTATATAACTATACAAGTTCAAATGGAAAGCATCAATAACATTTTCAGCTGGTTTGGAGAATCCTAAGCATTCTCCTGTAAAGTACATTACAGACTTCCACTCAAACCATAAAATTATTGCTTTCAATACTGGAATTTTACACCTTAGAAAATAATTTTCATGTTAAAAAATCTGCAGCAAAAATCTGTTATCACTGACTGCAGTTCAACACTAAGTACAACCAACCACGAAAACCAAAACCTGAGAACGAAGATACATTACCTGATAAAACTTGAATTTGAACCCAAGGATATGGCATAGAGTTTGAGGTTCACACATATACATGTAAGATTCTATCAGTGGTACAAAGAAGTCATCATACTCGGGCCTGCACTCATAGACTTCTAGGATAATATCTAGAACTCTGTTAGGATCGAGGTTAAAACATCCTAGGGGAGAAAAACAGAGCATAAAAGCTTAACATTGCTACGTTTCATGTTCATTCTGTTACTAAACCACAAATATATTAAAGTTCATTCTTTTCAGCTAACATTCAGCCTGGAATTATCCACACTAAAATAATTTTGGACCATCCTTAACTACAGCATTGTCCACTTTGACTTATAATGAATATTGAGCTAAGCAAAGATACTAAATAGGATGCTCAATTCAGATTACAGAAACTAGAAATTGCCACCTTAATGCAAACATTTTAAAAGTAAAGACCCAACCTCAGTAATACCACAGTGCTAGCAAAAGGCACAGGTTTCCGCCTCTCGCCTTGTGCTGCCACAGATATTCATGCAGTTGCACGTATCAGATAGCTAGAAATTATTTTACACCCCAGAAATTCTTCTGGTTTGAGCTAGAGCCTGATCCCCCAGGTCATACTGTCCTGTGAATTCAATATTATTGGTAGTGTTAGGGAGAATGGTTTGTTTATCTGAGGAGAGCAAGGGCAAGGATACAGATCAGGTAAGCCAATGTTGGCTTATAAGCCAATGTATAAGCCAATAATCATACCTGTAGTTTACTATATAAACTTTTCCACCAGAAGTCCAGGAGACATCCTCAAGACAGAAATAATACTTAGATCAGAACAATCCACATCTAGACTATTTTTTTCATTGTGCCACGAGGAGTTTTCTCCAGGCACATCCACTATGCAGACATAAAACTGCATGTCTTTCCTTCCCAAAAGCCATTTCCGCTACACCAGGACATATTGCAACTCAATACTTTAAAAGAATTGACAATTTAGGGGAAGTCTATTTGCAATTCCTAAAATTCCAGAAGACAGAAAAATGTTCTGCTATAGAATTTCTCAAACTGAGTATTTTTTACTGTAGTAACGAGCAAAACTATCCTCTTCTCTAGCTCTCTTCCAAAAGAGACAGTATTATTACTGGGGTTTGACAGTCTCAGGCAAAGTTCTGTGACAGATGAAAAATTATCTTTCATTAAATAGTAGACTATTAAATTGTCTTTGAATGCTACTGCACTGGCACCATACGAAACAGGCTCTCGTAAAAACATCAATATAATGTATAAAATTCTTTATTCAAAGAGTAAGTGTAAAACATGGGCAAATACATGTGTTTCCTGTTCTTAATGCATTTTGCACTTTGCTACATTCTTTCCAGGTCTCAACTTGGTAAATGCACTTCCTTTATTTAGTTTTGTTTGCGATTTGTCCACATTTTTACTTCTCATTTCTCTTTATAATGAATAACTCAATTCAACTTCTTGAAGACTGAAAGAATATTCATGCACTGAACCAAGTACTTTTAACAGCAAAAAGCATTACTTTGTTACACTGCAATCTGCTGCTAAAAGATGGCAAACGCGTCCACAAAAAATACTGCTGAAATGAATCAAAATCACAACATATGTATTTGAAGCTGTATATAAAAATCAGTATCTAAAATAACTACACAACATTACCAAAATTAACTTTGCCACAGAAACAGGAACTTTCAAATGTCATAATTCTGCCCAAGGTGATCTATAAATACATGTTACTATCGCACTACACATCCACATGACATACTATTTGATCCACAGATTATCTCAAAAAGTAGTCTAAAGTCATTTTCTGTAAGAAAAAGTCATAAGATCATGTAAGAAAACCAGTGCCCAAATTCCTTACCTATTAAAGATTTGATATTTTCAAGGATTAGCTCACTAGTGATATTTCCAGATAAGTCTTGTCCCAGTTCTGCAATGAGCTTTGCATAACCTTCATTCTCCTCTCTCAATAAATTAAACTTCTGTTGCTTATAACTGCAAATAAACAAATTAAACACTATTGTGTAACCTATGCCCAGGCAAGCTTATTTATGATCTTAACATTAAATTTGTTGTACAAAACACTGATTTTGAACACATTAAGACCTTGTGATTTACATGAGCTATTGCAAAAATTACACAATGCAGCACAAAGAATACCTGTGAGATAGTCAGCAGTCTCCAAACAAATCCAGCTCTTCTATTCCAAATGCTGATCATTTAAAAGCAAAATCATGCTTATACTTGTAAAGCTTGTTCTTAGACACTATGCTGGAGAACTGCTCTGTAGCACTTACAGACCTATTCTAGTTTTAAGAGGTGTTCTTTGGACTAAAACACTGGATGCACACAAAAAACTAACATACACCACAAAACCATATCCTGCATTGCCACAACTAACATAACATTTGCTCATTTATGGAAACAAACGCCTATGCTTATCTGACAGAACAGCAGTGACTAATTTTCTCATACCTACAAGTTCCCATTTGTCACAAATAAAATTATTAAGCATTTAATCTGCATATATGGAATCACAATAGTAATAGGTGACGTTTAAAAAAAATTTAAATTTCTCAAGAGTCTGAAAATGCAGAGGGCTAACAAGGTTCTTTTGCCAATTATGAGTTTAAGTGCAACAAAACACATTTCCTATAATTACCATTGACCCTCCTCGCCCACTCCCCAAGCAACCCTCGCCCCAGAACTTACAATAGTTTTGTCTTTATTTTAACTGATTTCTGATTGAACTGTTGCGACTGCTTGATAAGTCCTAATGACTCCAGTGTCTCTGGATCCAAACGCTCCTTTAGGACAGTGTCAGATACAAGATACTAAAAAACAGCAAAAACACACAAGTTTGTCAATTACAAAGACCTAGAAACCATATGATTATTACTTGTGCTATATATGTATTCTCACTACAACCACAAAATTCAAATGTCATGATACACCATCACACTATATGCATTCCGCTTCAAACACAGAAGTAGACAAAATTGAGAAACTATTCAACTAACTCGGAATTTTACAGTGGTAGATTTTTACATACAAGTGCAACCTTGAAGAAACAAGCCCTAGGGTCTAATTGCTGGTAACAAAGTGTATATTGCATAGCATCTAGGAATATTATTACCAACAGCTGCATATTTACAGAGCTTATACTCATTCTCTCCCATATTGTGGGAGAAAATATTTTCATATGCTGAATTTTCCCACAAATCAAGCTCATTCCATGTGCTTAGGAATGCCACTTCTAAAGACAGAGGAGGCTGCATAAAGGAGAAGTCAAACTCAAAACATACTTCAGAAGCAAGATTTCTGTTGAACTGACAAGGAAAAAATTAAGTTCTTTCATAACTCTTCAAAGAATCCAAATTACAATTATGCTACAGTATTCTACCATAACACTTTGAAGGTACATTTTTAAATTACTTGGGAATTTACTAAAACATTCTAGCAGTCTGTTCCTCAAAAAAGAGCAAGCATCAAAACTTCATTGTTTTTCTTGTTGGATTTTGGCATATACTTTTACCAAAAAGACTTTCTACATGCAACTTACCAAACAGGCTAATACCAGCTGGGTAAAGTGATCTCTCTTACTTTTTTCTTCTAAACAGCTCGTTTCAATATCTAGTATAAAAGAAGATGGAAAAAAAAAGGAAAAAAAAAACATCATTACTTGCAGAACTTGTAAGAGTTTATTCTTGTTATTACTATACCAATAAATACTACTGATAACAGTGCAAAGCAGCTTGTTTGTAACATACTAGCTTCTTGCCACTGTCTGGCTACTCATCCACCTTGACGTCTATATTAACACTTTGATGACAATTCTCACACAGTCACAAGTCTCATGAAAAGGTAAAACAGAAACCAGAGGAATGCCATCATTATTTTTCCTGCCTTTCTCTCTGTTGCAGTAAGTTAAGGGCAAGCATTTATGAACCAATAAGAAGCATGAAAGAAGAAAAATAGGAATTGCTGTGCCTTCAGAGTAACAACCATTTACTGCCTGGTCTGCAATCTTTTACTAGCTATGATTCTGCATTTGCATTGTTTTCTTTTGCATCATCAGCTACTGAACGCAATTCATAAACTCACTTCTATGGGAAGCTAGGCCATAAAACAATGGCCAAGGAAGCACACCCAGCTAAAGCAGTTTAAAAAAAAGCACATCATTACCAGACGTGAGGAGCTGCAAAAGGAGTGGAGAACTCAAGAATGCAAGGCGGTCATTACAAAAACAAAAACCACAAAAGATAAACACACACAGCTTAAAAAACAAATATAATGCAGTAAATATTGGATTATAAAACCTAATTATTACCAAAAGATGATACAAACATACAGAATGAACATTTATGAAACAAAGTCAACGTAATTTTGATATCACACGCAGCCGCAGCACAGGAGACCTGACACTCCTCCTGCATAGAGAACAAACTGGGATCTGTGAGGAGCAGCGTCAAAAGAATTTGCTGTATTTTGTTAGAGACACACAGAACAAGACAAAAAGTGCAAGCAGTTGAAAATCTGATCTGCAAAAAAAATGCATGATTAAATTGCTAAATACATGAGAAAAAACAGCTCTGGATCAACATTATTCTGGTAATCTAGAAGTTATTACCAGAATAAGAAGTAAACATCTTTAAAGCCTGTTCAATTGGCAGATAGTAATTTGGCAAATTATACCATTTGCCTTTAGATTTTTGAACAATGAGTATAAGCTCCGTTTCATCAGTGGTAAATGTACAGATAAAAATATTTACAGAACACATTCTGAGAACAGAAGATCTACCTATCAGTAAGTCAGCTTTTATTTAAAATACTTATAAGAATGATAACAACGCTAAGTCACTGAGTCCATTAACCAACATCCAACATGCTTACAAGCTAGCTCATTTAACTATTCTTAGCAGATCAGCTTCCACTGCCTTTAATAGGTAAACTTCTAGAAACTGTAACAGAACACAGAAGGAACAAACATTAAGAAGCAAGATACAGATACAATGAGGAAGAATCAACACATATCTTGTAAAGAAGCCATACTTCACAGATTTAATTAAACTCCTGAGGAATTCAACAAGCAAATGCACAAAGCATGTATCTGTCTCAATGCTGAAAGGAAGGCAACACAGCTCACCTAATATGCAGAATACATCAGCTAGGATGGAAGGCATGTCTTCTCGAAATTCCTAAAAAGAAAAAATATCACACTTAATGGATACAGAAATTCCAATATCACTTTTAGACAATTCTTATTCCATTACATAAGACACAACTTTATCATAATAGAAGTTCAGATTAATAATGCACATCACTGGTAATTGTATTAATTATTAATAATTCAGATTAATTAATAATTAAGAGGCTGAATTACTGAGTAATATCCAGCATAAGTGCTTTACCAATTATTGGTATGTAATGAAGTAACATAACCTTTTAATGTGATTTATAAGAGCATCTAATGGCCAGGGACTAGCCCCTCAGGTTACTTCCTCTGTTTCTCCAGCACAAGGGAACTCCCTGTCTGAAGAGCAGCACTTCCCTGTACAGCAAACTACTACTTCTCAGGCACCAAACAAATTACAATTTCCTACCATAACTAAAGATCAAACATTATCAAATGCTGCCCCCACAGTAACGGACCCTTCAGCCTTCACTTCTCCCAAACCCAGTGAAGAAGTTTAAAAACCTAAAATGCTTATCTTAGAGTAATTACTGTAAAATGTCTATTCTTAATGTTCTATACACGCCAAAACAGCAATCTCCGAAGTTCCAAAGAATAAATTATTTCTAGAAGACTGGGGTTTTTTTGTTTCTTTTCCCATTTTTTTTTTAATTTTTTTTAGGAACACCAACATTTGATAATCTTGGAAGTTGAGAGGAAAATACTCTTTTCCTT
This sequence comes from Brotogeris chrysoptera, assembly GCA_030323915.1. Lineage (NCBI taxonomy): Eukaryota > Metazoa > Chordata > Aves > Psittaciformes > Psittacidae > Brotogeris > Brotogeris chrysoptera. Next base: position 10,031 of record JARCZZ010016100.1, on the reverse strand, counting down.
ACCTACTCTATTTATTCAAAGCATTGTAAGAAAAAATTTTGTCAAACAAAAACAATAAGTGCAATGCATTATTTCAGAGGCAGTCACAGGTCTTTGACATCTCAACAGTAAAATGGCAGATGTGCATTTTTACACTACAAGATGTAAATTATAAAAACCAGTAGATGGCATTACAAACATGCTGCAAAAGCAAATGAAATCTGTTTTTAGCATGCTAGAAACTTCACATTTTGTCTGCCCTGAAAAGATTACTTAATTTTTAATTTCTGCTAAAATGGATCTATCTATCCCTTAGCACAAAAATTAGGAAAAAAACTGACAGATTACATTTATTTTACGTGCACACAAGTTAAGAAAGGACAAACCCCACTTTTTAGACATGGAAAAACAGGTCTGTTGAATATTATTCTACTGGATTTTCATTCAGACTTCTATAACAAATTAAAAATTTAGGAAGTGAGCAATTATTGCAAACAGATACTTACTATGACATCGCCAAGAACATTAGAAGCTTGATCATGCTTTAAGTTTCCTCTGACGACGTGGTATGCAAGCTCATACAGAGCTTGCTGGATATCTGTTGAAAGAAAACAGATGATTAAGGAACATATTAGGTAATCCTTGGTCTAACTTTCAACTCAACATTTACAACAATGCTGTAGACTTCAGACACCCTACAAGTAGGGAGGATGTGCTTTTCTTACCAATGAGAAGAGGATTACTTTCTTACTGCTGATAGATTAAATTTGAGCATCAGTATCTAAGGCTTCATTCAAGCAGACAGTAAGAGATGATCCACTGTCCCTAGAGAGCTTATGGAATAACAGTAAAATGGGATGAAAAACTAGTCCTGCACATAACTTGTGTTGGCAGCTGGTTAAAACACACCTTTATCTTGTAATTCAAAAAAAGTATATTATACATCATTTTATGTGTGTAATACATAGACAACATCCAAGTATTTTTTCCTAATCATATCTCTCATCACAGAGCTTTCAAAAACCATTTCTCTAGCAGAAAGTAAAATTTAATTGGAGAAAAAATGCCTAACAAGGATTTTATTTTCTTTAAGAAAAGTCTCCCATGACTGAAGAATGCTGTTTTACAGAAGCTTATATTAAGCTGAAACATGAAACAGGTACTGCATTTGAGAAAAATCTTGCAATGTTAAACATACTGACTGCAAAACCAACTACGGTAAACTTGTAAGGAATTGTTCTTAAACAATACACCACAGAACTGCTATCCTTTTTAGTTTATTAAAAATAATAAGTTCTCATAATTTCACCTTTCACATGTACCACGTGGTTCACTGAATAACCATATACAATGGGTATACAAGTTACAGATTTTAATGGCCTAAACCAAGTACTCAATAACTTGGTGACTGCAGACCACTGCAGCTTCTCTAAAAGCAGATATATTTTTTAAATGGACAGATTAATTTTACTTTTTACAGTACTTTTGCCAAAAGAGCACTGATTGCTAGAGCAGGACTGGTTTAGACATCAATTCTATGTAAAACACAACTCTACTGGTTTAAAGGCCAGTTCAAGAGTTGGTGACAGCCTGGTGCGGTATCCAATTTAATAATTCATGAAGAATCCAAACCAGCCGTAAGCACAGCCTCAGATGCCACCTCCATGTACTTCTCCACATTGTGGAGAAGTTGTTACACAGGTACATGGCCAGATCTGACCTGTCTTCATAAGCTTGTAGCATACTGGAATTCCATAAGTATTTTTCTGGAAAAGGGTAGAAATGCAAGTGCCAGCGCAGTTTTCAGAACTGAATCCAGGTCACACAGACTCAAATTTTTACCAGTCAGCATCCCTGGACCTCACTCTAGATTATCCATATTGTTAGGTTTTTATCCAATCATCGAAAGGACTTCAACTACTCAATGATCTTAAAGGTCTTTTCCAACCTAAACGATTCTATGATGTTACTATTCCTACTGTCTATTAATTCCTGCAATACAGCCACTGCACGTATCTATCTAGTCATTCCCACAGGATATTTTAGATCCTGAGAGCAAGGACAAAGAAAGAAATAAAATAGCACATAGAAATTATCAATCTCTTTCTAAAACAGAGAACATCTGGTGACCTTTCTTCACAAACTTTGGGAATAAAGACTGCTTTGCTGAAAAATAAATTCTTCCTACTTAACAGTATTACTAATAATTCACATTGAAATGTTTTCTCTTTTCTGCTATTACAATTGTCCATTATGATTATTTTCGCAAGAACCCAAAACAGCATAGCCCATTGGTGGTCTCGGGCATATGGAAGGATTTTTCCAAAGGATCCTGCCAAGCAAACAAACATTTAATTTTTCTTCAAACACTAAAGATTTCTTAAAGTGAAAATTCAAACTTAATGATAGCAGTGACTTTCACTAACAAAGAAAAAAAAGTCTGTAACTCAGACACTGCTGTAAAAATTACTTTCCGCAGTATATAATCACATATGCATACACTAGAGTTCATATATTTAACTTTCAGACTAAAATCCAGTTGTATGTTGAGCTTGCAAAATGGAATTCCTTTTTCTACAGCACAGACCAAATACTGTATATCTCGCCATCACTTACTACCATCTAAGAAATCTCTCACCTGGGCATCTGAAGAGAAACTGAGTTGTGGATGTTTGTACTGCCTTGCAATTTGTAGTATTCACCTTTAGCACACACTAATAGTCACCGTATATTAACGCTTCAGGTAGACACGTGCAGAGGCACCACCACCAAACGTTTCCAGGCTTTTTATTTAATTAAAAGTAACCAAAACACCTCACACAACTTACCTCTGAAACCCATAGAATCATGGCTTTTGTTTTCACTGATTGCACGACATAATTGCACGCTGCAATGAAAAAAATTAAAAAAGAAAAAACCTTTAAAAGCTGGATATTAGCATACACATGTAAACATTTGGGGCTCACTTTTTGTTGTTATGGCTAAAGTAACTCTTTAAATTTGGGCGGTTTAAATGACTGACTACATTTTGATTTTTATAGAGTAAACACTAATTCACCGAAGTTAGAGCAAAGAAACACAAGACTCCCAATAGATCTCATACATATATATCATACATTTAGAAAAAATAATTTCCTAATATTACACACAGCAAAACAAGAACATGAGGCAATTCTAGTACGTGCAAGGAAGAACGGATGTACCAGCACTAGCCTACTGTTGCTAACCAGTGAAGAAATGCTTATCACAGAAATACCATGACCATGATTACTTTCAAACTCTGGCCTGTAAAAAACATTTAACATTAAGTAGGTGCATGATCTCCTGAGGCAATGTTTTGTCAACGGTAAGGTGAATTTTATCTATCCTAGAGACAGGTAACATAAACTAAGTCTCTACGATAACCCATATAGGAAGCAAAGACCTGTGATGTTACACTGCCTTTAGTCACCCCTGAGGCTCCCTCAACCAAATTAGCCATATGTAAAAGTTCACTGAATGCCATACAGACTGTTCCAAGAAATCATAGTTCTACATGGTATAAAACAAATGCCCCAAAAGAAGGCTACTCCACTACACTGACAGCTTGGAAACAGACATGCTTCCAAGTTATAAGGATTTTCCTCTCTCCCTTACCGCTACTCTCACCCCAATGAAGGTTCAAAAGCAGTTTCACATTTAAGAGCAACAGTATTTTAAAAAGGTAGCAATTTACCTAGATTTATAACAAATAACAATTAATATCTTAAGAATTTTCTTCACACTTGAAAATCTTCAACCAAAACTTTTACGTATTATTCATCAAGAAAGACCGTTTAGAAACTAAAGAGAGTTCTCAAAGCTACATCGTATTTGTACATAAGATGGCAAGGCTACAATTTCCTGTGAAAGTGATTTTGAAGCATGCTCTCAAGTAAGGTTTATCATGAAAAATAAGTAGCAGAAATGGATTCTGAGCAATTACTATTTCTATTTGCATCCTATCTAGAGATTATTACCTCTCCAGCAGGACTAAACAGCTGTTCCAGTAATCAAAGGATTATAATTAGCAAATACAAGGTACAAGCGCCCTTCAATGACAACTGGAAAATGGGCAGTTTCACATATAGTGGAATCAGCAGAAACATGCAAGCTCAGCAAAAAGCTATTGAAGGGCTAAGATGTTCTAGATGCTATTGAAGAGAATGCAACGTACTTGGCAATGACCAGAAGAGACAGCAAAATAGGGGAATGGGTAATCTATTTCCTTTTTCATGAACAGTATTTTAAAGAAGCAATTGACTATTTTTCCCCTACTGTCCCCGAAGTGCACACCAGTTTGACCCAAGTCAGATTTTATTAAATTTTAACTACTACTCCTCTGTAAAGATGTTATCCTGTAAGCACTCATTTCTAAGGTCTGTATACAAATAACAGTCATGTGAAATATCTGATTCCAAAAAATTATCTACTCAGATGCACACTTTGACCCCTGCGCCATGATGTGCTATCATTAACCAGATTACATGAGCAACAGCCCTGTCATGAGCTTAAGAGTTCACTTAACTACATCCTAACACAAAAGAATTTTAACCTCTTCCAATTCCCTTTCCAGCAATACCAAAGTAATACTGACAACTTCACATTATTTTGAGACATATATTTGACTGATAAATGTAACAAGAAACCCTATTTAAGATCAGTCTATAAACAACTTGCTTTGCATTTGTAATTAAACCCCCCTGAATTATTAAATTGGAGGGGAGGAGAGGCAAAAATATCATTTTTGTGGAAGTCTCCATGGGAAAATTTTGGTAGTAAAAAAAGAAAAAGAGGATGTTGGTATTACTCTTTGGATCTAAATTAATAATCGTCCTTAGATTCTTTCATACAGGTACTCTATCTCCAAACGAGAATGACCCTTTCTGAAGGTGCTATCAGGTAGCACAGCTGAGCTGATTTAATTAATGTCTTCTTGATGCAGAAGTGGGATACATACACCAACACTTCTTCCCTTCTTGGTTGACCAGTTCTAACCCTCATGTCAACTAAATCAGCTAAACTGGCAAACCTGGTCAAAAAACCAGTCTTCTGCCAACTTCACACATTGAAGCAAGCTTACCGGGAGGCCAGATAAGCACCAGAGCAGAGAGAGCCCCAGTGAATGAAGACAAGGCAGGAGCCCTCCTTTACAGCGCCAATAAGACATGAGATTATTTAATCTAATCTTAATTAAGCTCATCATAAATTAAAATCTTAATATTTGCATGTTCACAAGAATAAAAATGTCACTATTAGGAAGATTAATCAATACAGAAAGAGAGCTACAACAATACTTTCTCACTTAAGTAGCACCCAGGACAATAGAAATTTACCAGGTTCACTTTTCAGTTCTACAGACCCAAACTGTCTGTTACCCCATTTGAAACTTTCATTAATACTGTAGCAATCATTGCTGCAAGCTTCAGACAGAGGACTTTCCTACTCTACTAAAACTTTTAACACTTCATCCAAAGATAAAGCTGTGTAATACATGTAAAATAAATTAAAAAAATAAGGTAACCTAGAAAAAAATAATTATTAAAAAAAAAAAAAAAAAACTAGAATCCCTCCTGACAACTAAAGTTCCAAAATTAAATTTTTTTTGACTAAGATGGGATAGATTTGCTTCAATAACAAATTCTGAAGCAACGTTTTTGCAAGGAAGAGCCAACAACTGAACCTAAGCCTACAGGTTCATACACAATATCCTATATCCTCCATTACACTCCCACACACATAGTATATGCCAGTAATTATCACAAAGGGCATGTGCCTGCAAACATTTAACTATATGCATAATTCAACTGCGAGTAGTTCCCTATTTGAGGTGAAGCACAATCAATTGCATTTAGCAACCAGGATGGCAAAAGTACAACCAAACCCTGATTTCCTGACTCTCAGCCCTTTAACTGAACACTGTGACATTCCATGTACAAGTAAAGTAACATGCAGAGAGTGCCTGAAAGATGAAGTCTCAAAAACTCACATTCACAGAACATTAAGCTTTTTCAGTTTATTTTGAAGTATAATACACCACATCAACTGCCAGCAAAGAACATTATTAGTTCTCCTTTGCCACTAAATAGTTCTCGATGTTTAATCTACCACAAAACAAGGTACCAGTCAAACAGTAAGTGCTTGTCATTGTGAGCATATTAGAAATTTCTATATGGGCTGCAGTCATAGACTAGCATCTTATTGTGGAAGACACTATACAAAACATAATTTCACTACAAAGGACAGCATATGTACACACAAACAGGTATAAAAGGAGTCTGGACTGATCAGCACAATAAGCAGTCACACAGATTCCAACTCTACACAATACCTCTTTTTTATTGTTATATCACAATATCACAATATTTTGCGGTAGCAAAATAAATGCATAGAATTTAATAAGTTTTGTTTAGACAGAGATGGGTCTGAAGAAAACAAATAAGATATGATGACATCCTGACCAATTTATAGTTTTGGCAGCTAAGAACACTTGAAACTACAACATGATGTACATTTACGTATTTGTATTAGATATTACTGCACATCAGTAGCTGAATTAATTAAAATTACAGCATGTACAGTTTTAACAAGGTCTCTGAACAATTTCTAGTAAGTCAATGCTCACTGCTACCCAAGCTCGACAATGCTGCCTTACTAATTAACATTATGACACCCTTAAGACACGTACAAAATTCTTACCTTCTGGGTTTTGGATATTACTGTTATATCATAACAAACCAATCACATCAGCAAAAATAAAGCTCATTATTTTTCACAGCAAAAGATTTAAAACCAATTTCCTTACTGGATTTCTTTAAAAAAATCCTAGCAAACATTTTCTCCTCACCCCTCCCAGTAACAGCATCTCCCACTGACTACAGCAACATTACAAAACCTGTATGCTTTCAAGCATAAGCAGACCACTACCATACCACTCAGAAAAAAACTGTGCAGAGATCATCTTAAACATCCATTATTAATCACAGTAGAGGACGAAACGCCAAATAAAAACAAATCATCTACTTCTCTCAAAACAGTTTCATATTCCCTCAAAATATGAAACTGTGCTTTAAGTGACTAGAAACTGCTAAAATACTACCTCTGGCTGACCTAGTGAGATCATGTAAGCCATTTCATGCTCCGGCAAATCTTTTGCTTTTTTTTCTGCAAGACCTAATCTTTTATTTCTGCTAATTATGAGGTTTGGTTTGGTTTTTTTTTTCCTGTAATCCTCACTTTTCAACAAAGTTGGTATTTGTCTCCCTGTGAAGAAGCCCACCACTTCCATTTAAAAACAAAACAAACCCCTCCACACAAGAATGTTCTCTGACTTCATAGAGGGGCTTAAGCAGACCAGGCTTCCATAGAGTAAAACTTTTGCAAATTCTATATTTGCTAGAAATGTCAGTTTTGTCCTTTCCCTCCCAACTTTTCTAACTTATTTACCAATATAACACATTGGACCACAAGCCCTAAACACTGCAATTGTGGCCTAGGCAATTTATAATTCTAGGCCTACCTATATTAGATAAATAATTCAAGAAAAATAAAAAATACAATTGGACATCTCTTAGTTTAAGTAACACTAACAAATATTTCATGTATTTCATTTTGTAAAGAGAGCATCATGATTTTACTTTCCATCAGTAAAACAGGAGATAGAAAGTCTTGGAGAAAGAAACACAAAGTTATTTTTAATAATAAATATTTTATTATTTATCCAAAAAAAATAGTTTCCTACAAAGTTCTCTAGATTTAGGCTGCAGATACATTGTTTTGCATCTAGGAAGGAAGTCTGTACATATTCCAGATGCTTCTAAAGCTATCACTGCAAAATCTGACAACTGTTATCAAAGCACAATCACACTTCTACAATGTATGGCCTCTTTTGCAAGCTGCTCTAAGTCATGCTTGAAACTGCATTTAAGCAGTATTCCCACTGAAGTATAAATGGCACAGACACAGGAATTTAGCCTATCACTTTGTTTGATTGGTCCCACGGCAGATTAAAACTTTCTGCTCATTACAGTTAAGAAGTACTGCTCTACGGGGAGGGGAGAAACATAAAACATAAAACACTGGCATGGTTAAAAGCTAATGTAACTTGCCTGTTACACAGTTACTTTTAAGTTCCAAGAATTCAATGCAAACTATGCAGCTGCCATTATACGATCAACTATGAAATTTCTGTCCTCACGCAAACTCCACACAATCTCAGCAGTCGTAACAGGGCAAGTTACGAAAATCATAATCGTATGTGACTACTTCAGTTAAAAATTACTTAATGGGCATTACAGAAAAGCTAGTAGTGTATCTACATGTATATAAAGTTACATATAAAAACACAATCTGTTTTATTAGTCATTTGTGCACTTTTGTAAGGTATCAGTATACATTTGTACATTTCCTTGTTTGTTACACAGAAATTCCTAAATACTCACGTTCAACAAAAAAGTCTTTTATTGCATAAATATTGCCATGCTGGATGCAAATTCAGTTACTGCCACAAAATCTTAAACAGAAGATTAAAAAAAAGCAATGCAAACCTCAGCATTGTCTGAAGGCTAGCTCCTGAACACTTCTATTGTTGCAAAGGCAGATAAAAAAGAGATTTTCATTGGCCTTGTATCACATCAAAACATGTTAACCTTACATGTTAATGTAATGGTTCTAGCACAACTGAAAAGCCAAAAAGGGCACGTCTGTAAAGAGGGGTGCCTTCACTACAAAATGGAAGCTCTGTGAATAACCGTTTTGTGCACGGAGCCTCTATTGCTTACTCACTACCTTTTTCTTTCTTCATGTAGAGGGAAGATGACTACCATAGCTGCACAACCTTTCAAGATTGGTAAACAAAAGAAAATAACAAAATATGAACATCAAGAAGCATTTCTCAAAATGATCCCTCAACCACCCATATTTGAAACTGTAGGGGTTTTAACAAAGTAACATAGTAACATGGAATGGAACGACTCCCTGCACAGAAGTACTACTGAAACACACCACAGTTAATGAACCTGCCACGTTAAGAGTACTTAAAACTGATACACAGAAGGCCCTAAAAGGGAAAGCTTTTAGCAGACCTGCATTGATTTGCGAGAAGCTATAACCAGACCCCTCAGTACACAAAGATTACCTTGCAGGACAAATAGGAAAGTCTACCTGACTCCACCTTGCCAAAATGAAAGAATAAAGAGCTTGTACCCACAGCATAAGCATAAAAGTGGGAACGAGGGCCGGGACCTCTGCTAGAAAGGTCTGCATCGCAGAGCTAGCGAATCAAGAACGAGGGAGGCTCCGTGTTACCTCCGGTGGGCAGCTAAAGAGGAGCCCAACGCCCGATAAACCCGACCCAGAGGCGGGAAGGGGTCGCCCGGGGAGCAGGCAACGGAAGCCAGGACAGTAGGCCCGGCTACGGGGGATGAGCTTCGGCGGAGGTCGCTAACAACCGACAAAGGAGGCCGAGCCGGATAGGAGAGGGCCTAGGCCTTCCGCCCGACCCGGGTTTCGACCCTCGGCCCCGGCAGCAAGGACGCAGCCCCAAGCAACGACCTCCCCGCCCGCTCCCACCTCTTCGCCGCCCTCCATCAGCCTCCCTCGGCCGGTGCGGCCCAGACACCCCCACCCCCCCCCCTTCCTCCCGCAGGTCAGCCGCCTGCGGCTCGCCAGCGCCCCTCCCGCACTACGGCCCCTCACTCACAACTCGTTCTTGCCCCCTTTCTCCCAGTTCTTTATCCACTCCGCAGGGAGCAGCGCCGCCATCTTCCCCGTGTGGCGCCCAGAGCCCGGATGGTGGAGCCGCCAGCCCGGGTCAGAGGGGACGCAAACGGCTCGCGAGGCACGACGGGACGCGGACGCGCCGTGCCCCGGGAGACGGCGCTCGGAGCTCCGCTGCGCGCGCACAGCGGCACCACCTAGCGGCCGCCCACCGTAAGTAGCGCGGGCCCCGCTCGCTGGGCCCCCTCAGCGGCCATGGAGCTGCCGGGTAATCCCGGAGCCCCCTCAGCGGCCATGGAGCTGCCGGGTAATCCCGG